>CM031954.1:21912080-21914580 GCA_018749465.1 Paracanthobrama guichenoti
TCTGGCTTCTGGGATTTTTTCTTGATCGCTGACAGAATTCAAAATAATTGCAGAATTATAGTAATCAATACTGCAATGTATGAGTTTAGCTTATGTGCAGTTGAAACCAAACCAGGGTTAATAAAGTTAACTAACACTAAAACCACTAAAACCATTCAATTTAACATTAAATTTGTTGTTTTGCAACATTTCTCATTTTCAATAACTTGATGTACTAAAATAAACTAAAATCTACAAAATATATATAAAAGATAAAAACAAACTATGTGCAAACACCGTTACAAAAACCACAAACTCTCAAAAATCCAAGAGTCAAACTGCCCAACTAAAGGAAACACTGATCTCCATAATGGTGACCAAACATTTTCAATAAATCATCAACATCTGCTCTGTTAATTCTCAAAAAGAACGGTAGACGAATGACAGAAATAACGTCAGTTGGTTTCGTAATAAGAGAGATTAGAGAGCTTTAATGTCTTTCAGGCTGCGGCTGAAGAAAGTTGTAGTTCTTTTGTTTCTCTTCAGTGATTCTGCTTGTTATCATCAGGTGTCTTCAATGTTGGCAAGAGTTCATAATTCATCTTTGACGTGTTATATTTTTGTTAATATTTTACTTAAATTTTAAATGATTGAAGTTAAATTTTGCTGCAACAGAATCAAGTGTCTTTTATGAAATAATAAAGTGCAGAAACGGAGTGAAAAAAGTCTGATGATGGTATCTGTCTGAAAAGAAAGGAAATGACAGCGAGGACGATCCTGCTTGAGTGCCGCGCAGCTGTTTCTGGGTAGAGAAGAGGAGCGTTAGGTTAAGCCCATTTCCCACAGGCAGTAATTGCTATAGCAAATGTCTCTTAATGCAATTGAAGTAATGCACGCTGGCCTCTGGATGGGCCAGTCTGGGACCGCTTCACTGCTCATGAGGAGTGACAGACTTATATTCCATTACCGCTATTAACAGCCATTCTGCTTTTCAAATAACAGGAGAGACCGCTGTAAACACTGTGACTGATCAGTTGGGTTTCTGTGTGTGTGTGTGTGTGTGTGTGTAGAACACAGATAATCACGTATTTTCCAAATGTTTGACATCACTCTGCAGACCTGCGCCAGAATGAAGCTTAAAGGTATTTCATGGGAAAATTAATAAAAATGGGGTAAGACGCCTTCAACATCTCAATCCAAAGACGAGAGAGAGAAGGAACAGTGTAGGGGAAGCTTACTTTTAAAAGCGCTGGGGAATTTGCACTCCATATAGACTACAATGGAAATAAAACAAAATAAATTAAAATAAATTAATTAAATTAAAAAGAAATAATGAATTAAATAATAAAATTAAATTAAATATAAAATTAAATAAATAAAAAAGAAAGAGCGAAAAAATAATACAATAAAATAAAAAAAATACAACTAAATGAAATAAATAATTAAAATAAATAAATAATAAAACGAATAGTTAAAATAAAACACAATAAAATAATAAAAAATAAAGAAAAATATAATACAATGAAATAAAATTAAAATAAATAGAATAAAAATACACTTAAAATAATAAAATAAAATAAAATGAATTATAATCAATAATAAAATAGATGAATGGACGGACGGACGGACATTTAACAAATATTTCAGACACTTGAAAAAGATCATGTGATTCTCCCAACACGGGGAACCAAGATTTTCTGTTATTTGTCATTTTAAAAATACTGTATTTACTATACTGTAGAAGAGGAAACAGGAAGAGTTACTTGTGACACATAACCTGAGAAAGAGAATGTGATCCGAATGGGATCCGAACCTCAGGAATCGTACAGGAGGAGAGCAGCTTGTTGGACTGGAGCTGAGACTGTGATTCCAGCAAATATGATTTGGGCTGCTAATTCCTGTCATGTGAATGAAGAGATTAATTAGTGGGAACACTGGGATCTGAAACAGTGGCGAAAGAAAATCGCTTCAACCCCACCCCCCCAAAGTCTTTTCTCTCGTCCTTCGCATCCCCATTTCCGTAATTAATTCAGCCGAGCACTAATTACAGAAGGGTTTTCCAAAACACAGCGAGGGGGAAGGAAGATAATCAAGTCCCATTGCTCCACAAAAAGAAAGAGAAAGAATGCCATTTTGGAGGAAAAGAGGTGGAAAAATCTAATAAACAAATTTGTTTAGTTCATTTCGAACCCTGGAGGGTTTGAGGCCGGGAAAACGGCACTCTCTCCATCCCATTTCCACAGCAAATTTATATTCCTCTCCACACCTCCCGGCCCGATCCTTTCACCCGTCTCTCTTTGATGAAGTTCTGAGGGACAGCCGGCCGACACTGACATCACGGCAGCACAATGCATCGTGGGAGGAGAGTACAGGCATGGACTCAGTGAAGAGAGTCATGGGGAGTTGGCCGTATGCAGATGAAGAGGGCCGCGCATTTCATTTACTAATTCCCATGTTCATAGCGAGTGCATATTTAGTGCTTTTAACTGTAAGAACGACGGCTTGAAGTTGCCTGTAATGA
>CM031954.1:21917080-22002080 GCA_018749465.1 Paracanthobrama guichenoti
TGAAGTCACGTGACGTTAAGTTCAGGAGTCTGATGGCCTGGGGGAAGAAGCTCCTCCTGAGTCTCTCAGTTTTGGCCCTCAGGCTTCGGAAGCGCTTACCAGATGGTAGCAGCGTGAAATGAGGGTTTGCAGGGTGATTAGAGTCCTTGATGATCTTAGTAGCTCTACCTTTGCAGCGTTTGGTGTAGACGTCCTGCAGAGACGGGAGAGCTGACCCCCTATCAATCAATCCATCATTCTATCGCTCCATCCAATCTATCATCCATCCGTCCTTCCATCTTTCTATCGCTCCATCCATCCAATCTATCATCCATCCATCCATCCATCGTTCTATCTATCATTCCATCATCCAATCTATAATCCATCCATCCATCCATCGTTCTATCACTCCATCCAATCTATCATCCATCTGTCCATCCATCATTCTATCTATCGTTCCATCCATCCAATCTATAATCTATCCATCCATCCATCTTTCTATCACTCCATCCAATCTATCATGCATCCATCCATCCATCCATACATCGCTCTATCTATAATTGATCCATCCATCATTCTATCTATCATTCCATCATCCATTCTATAATCCTTCCTTCCTTCCATCCATCCATCCATCCATCATCCATCGTACTATCAATCATTCCATCCATCCATCCATCCAATCATTATATCTACCATTCCATCTATCCATCCATCCATCGTTATATCACTCCATCCAATCTATCATCCATTTGTCCATCCATCATTCTATCTATCGTTCCATCCATCCAATTTATCATCCATCTGCCCATCCATCATTCTATCTACCGTTCCATCCATCCAATCTATAATCCAGCCAATCTATAATCCATCCATCCATTTGACTGAAATGCTATTTAAACATTATTCTTCTGACTCTAACTCCTCCTAGAGCTTTAACTCTTCCACCACTAAACTCGGGCTCAGACCTTCAGACTGGTCTGACTCGAGTTCTTTTCTGACAGATCCGACTGACTGACTGACTAACTAACTAACTAGCTTTAAAACTACTTTAAACTTCAAACTATTTAAAACTGAAAACCTTTACAAACCAAAGCTTTCACAAGCCAACTTCAAAGTTTGTCTTGACAAAAGTTTCTATCCAGTTCAATTTAAAATATTAATAAAAACTACTGAGACAGACTTGACCTAAATAATTCATTTGAGCACATGTGTTTTAATGCACATTTTAAGATTTAATGTGCAACTTGGCATTTCCATCCAGTGTTTTTTATGTGATATCCCAAAATTTGCATAAAAATATGTGGCTGGAAACATGGCTATTGAATGTGAAAGTTTCTCTAGTTTCTCCCCAACCTCGTAAACCTAGTTAACCTCCCCAAAACAAGACTAGACAGTAAACATCACCACTGTGTTCTCAAAGACAAGACCCTGCTGTTGTACGCGTACATGGGTTTCATCAAGAATGAAGCGATCCCGCTGATAGCGACATTTATTTGCATACGCGTCTGCATTATTTTAGCACTTGAAGGGAATAATGCAAATCAGGAAACGCTGCAAACATGTTCAAAATATCAATGCTGAACACAAACTAACATCTCTGTTAAACGATATCCTACAGGCGGTAAAAGCACAATAGCGCTGACTGAAGCAAGAATATAGGGCATAGTTTGTTATTTTAGTGTCTTAATGTGAAGGAACAATCCTAAAGAATGAAGAAATACTACATGTATTAGTAAATTAGCAAACAATACCATCTCTTGATATGATGTAAACATCACAAGCTTTCCCTAAACTAAACACACAAACCCATGTGACTGAAAAAAAAAACAATGTTATACGAATAATGGCGCAAATACTCTTTTACAATATTTTATCATTGTCTGCCAGTAGTTTGTGGGATGATGTCAACATTCAAAATGACAACTGAGCATAATGATGATCCACATTGAATAAATGATGGAAACGATTTGATTTATTGCGCTCCATCGACCAAGAATCTCAAACATTACGGTTGGTGAAAACTAATTAACCAGATACAACGCCACAAATGATGGTTTTGTATATTACAAAGCAACCTACAAACATTTCAGCTCTGTTTGCAATGACAGTTCACCATAAAACCCTTACAAGAAGATGCAAATATACATTTACATGCTCATCTCTGCTTTGCGATGATGTTGTATTTCAACGTCTGATGTGGGAGGCCGTTTTTGAAGTGTTCTCGCCAACATCTGACTCACGTATTTACAAATTCAGTGTAGAAGCAAAAGCATAGAGGCCTGACGTTAGTAGATTTGGCCCCAAACGCTGCCCTCCGCGGCTGTACGGTTGTAGAGTATAAATGACCACTAGACACTAATCTCAGAGGATCAACGTATAGGGAAGGGCTTCCTCATCACAGACGACCCATGAAGGACACTTGAAGCACAGCGATAAAGCCATCTGGACCCCAAAACAGCCAGCAGCAAGAGTTTGAAAAGCAGCTACGGTCCAGACGTAGCCAAACAAACATAAACCAGATGGACTGATGTGGGATTTGAGAAGGAAGGGGGGCTCAGAAAAAGAAAAGGGTGTCTCTCTCCTTACACCATCACTATTACAAACAACTGAAGGCACATACAGATGTTCAAGCGCTTCCAAACCACTGCTGACAAAAGCTGGGAGGCCAAGGACAGCAGTACGCTCTCCAGACGAGTAAATCTCTCACGAGCTGAGCACTTTGACAGTCTCCAAAGTGTTGCACTGGATAAAAAGATCTCCGTGGGATAATGAACAGCAGAGGTGTTAGCATGGCAGTTGTATTTGTTCCAGAAATACTGGTAAAACACCAGGCCACGTTGTCTTTGATGCAGCAGGACAGGGGGACGGCACTTTGAAGAGAGATGAGGCCGTCTTCCACACTTCTTCACATGACGGATGACACCTGTTGCATTTCGCTACCTGCAACGCAGAGGAAAACAGTCAAGGAAAATCTGCATGCTATTTTTAGACTGTGTGAATGTGTGTGTTTGTGTTTCTTGTTATGAAACTGTGGTTGGGTTTCCTGATATAAATCTCATCTGAAATGCTTTTGCCAATGTGCATTTTGTAAGCAGGTGTTTCTTCAACTAGGGGAAGTTTTATGTTTGAGGTGTTGATCTTAATTGAAACTAGCAGAAATGTATCATAAATGTTGTCCACACAACTTTAGCATACTATACACATACATACAAACAAATATATAGTACATGTATATGTAAATTGCAGAGAGATATTATAAAAGTTCCAAAAAAAAGCCCATTTTACCTACAATGTATTTTTATATTCAATTATTTAATATACAAATGTTAATAATTATTTCTACATAAATATACATTACTGTATATACAGTATGTATGTACGTATATCCACACATGTTGATTGGATGGACGGACGGACGGATCAAATGAAAGACATGAATGGAATGACAGAAAGACTAGATAGATAGATATACACAGACAGACAGACAGACAGACAGACAGATAGATGACAGACAGACAGACAGACAGACAGACAGACAGACAGACAGACAGACAGACAGACAGACAGACAGACAGACAGACAGACAGACAGACAGACAGACAGACAGACAGACAGACAGACAGACAGACAGACAGACAGATAGATAGATAGATAGATAGATAGATAGATAGATAGATAGATAGATAGATAGATAGATAGATAGATAGATAGATAGATAGATAGATAGATAGATAGATAGATAGATAGATAGATAGTGAATGCTTCGCTTATGTATGTTTCTCACAGCAACAAACAGAGTTACTACAGTTGGAGAAACACCCACACATCCTCTGCAACTCAAATGTGGGCTAACGTGATGAGTTTCACACTGCAGGACTCTCATGCTCTGCAGTGAAACAGTCGCTTAAGAGAAGGGCTTGTTCCAGTCGGATTTCTTTTGTCATGCTAACTGTAACCTTTTAAAGCGCATTGACTACAGGTAGCACAGAGAAACAATAGGATACAGTAGCATCCTCCTCTAGAGTTACTGCACAGCACTGCTGACCTGCCAGAATCCTGCACTCCCACAGTCCTCGTCTTCCACTCTGTGGGTGCAAATAAAGCTGTCCAACTATGACATCACGGCTAGTCATTTGTTTTCTGTACATTGCCATGGCGATGCGACCGTAACTGGCGAGATGGCAGCGACCGCGGAGATGAAAGACAGCATTAGCGAATCGGGATTGAGACGAGCACTAAGATCTGTCAGAATTTCTTTTCTTTTTGGCCTTTGATTTTCACATAAGCTCTACTGAAGAGATCAGTGAAACTATGAACAGTCACGCTGACCTCCTGCTTCACTGAGGACGAGAAGGTTCTCAAACAATTAACCAGGTCAATCTCATCATTACCAAAAACAACCCTCACACTTTTACACACAGCATGTCAGAAAGTCTTTAAATGTTAAACTTGACACTGTGACATTCTACGGGGGTCAGCTAAGTCTGACACAAAGTTTCATTTTTAACTGGTGTTAATTACCGAGACTTCTAAAGTAACGTTTGTGTCTTTAATAAAAACAACAGCATACTGGTTGTTGTGATACTGCAGATGGGTTTCCTGATAAAAATCTTATCTGAAATGCTTCTGCACTTTTCATACACAAGTGTACACATAAATATATTTGCATCATGTGCATCAAATTATTAGCCTAGAAATCTAGACGCACCCTAGTGGCAGCAAATCTAATTTGCTGCAAGTGTAACCCTCGGTGGGCGGGCTTAACATAATGAGGGCAGAGTTGCGGCGGTTCCGCGTGCTACTTAAAAACAAAGAAGCTGGCGAACAGCGAACAGCTTTGGCCGCGACTCTGGGAGACTTGTGGTTAAACTTTTCTTTGAGAAGAGAACAAAGAACAGCACAAAAGTCATTCTTAAGAAAGGAAGATGTGTACGGAGTTTTGCCGACCGGATACGGCGAAAGTTTAATCTATCAACTAGCTCCGCTTCACCTTCTCCGCTGCTCTGGTCGGTTGTAGCGCTATCCTATTGCGTGCAGAGGAAACGTGAAAAAAGACAACCGTTTATCCCGCCTCTCGGATTGAGCGCTGCCAATGGTGAGTTCCCAGACCTGACATCTTGATATGGCTCTGGCTTGTCAGGCTATCAAATTATGATTATGACAAAATATTGAATTAATCTTAAAATATCATAAATGTACTCCAATATCAAATATTAAAATGCCTGTCTTGGTGAGGCATTAATGCAGGTTAGAATAGCTCTGTTTGGCTTCCCACATCGCCTTTAACTAAAAAAAAAAAAAAAAAAAAAAAAATACTCCAAAAAATACTCCTTTTAAATTTCCACTTGAGTAAAAGTGCTTAAAAGTACAATGGATGGATGGATGGATGGATGGACGGACGGTGTTTTTACATGTGAATGGATGCCTATTTCTGCCACACAGGGAAAAAAAATCATCCATGAATCGCCTAGGCTGTGAGACATATTTTAGCTTCAAAACTAAGAAATTCCCCAAAAGACATCAACTTTGGGACACTATTAATTTTGTGCCTACAATATTCTAAGATTAGAGTAAACATTATGGTTACCTACGCCATGTGTTGAATATCAGATATCAAAAAAACACGTCATCAAATTATTTGAAAGGATTGCCACTTCCATAGACAACAGTGTATATTTTTATGCTAGTGGCCTACTTATCTGTATGAGCATTATATGGATGAAAACACTGAACAGATTTGATACATGACGAGCATGCCTGTCTTTGTCAGAATGAGTGAGATGGCCAATCAGATCAAAGAAGGCGGGGCTTACAGTTAGTGCCAATTCCAAAGCAACACTTTAGTTATAGCAGTGAAAGAGTCCGTCGTGCGGTGTAAGCAGCTAAACATTTAATATTTGACAACTGTTTTACAATAAAAATATTCAGTGACCAACAGTAAAGTGATGCAAACGACTTGATATTTTTTATGAAATTTCACCATTTTGAATTGAAAATAAGATATGTAAATCATAACTGAATTTGACATTTTTTACATACTAGGCAGACGAAAATAAGAGTGAATGTGTGCATATTTAAAAAAAAATACATAAATAAATAAGTAATAATAATATATAAACAAACAAACATTACTTGCAAATAGTTCATACTTCATAACTACAATAGAACTAGAACTTAAATCCCTTTTAATCCTTTAATAATTAAAATTATTTAAATAAAACAATAAAACCCATTATCCCCTCATAATAGGAGTCTTGAGTTAAATAACGTCTTAAATGAACTTGTGAGGAAATGAGATCCGCGCCATGTTCGGAAGCCGCCGATCTTAAAGTCACAGCAGCACTGATGATGTCTGTCATTAATGCTCATCACAGAGAAAAGTGTAGCTTTAATGAGGATTAATCTAGATTTTATTTATTATTTATGCAGGTAAGAAAGGTGTTTGATATCCATTACATTTCTGTATATGTCTTAACAGGAAGGAAGGCTGCAGGTAAAAATAACATTTCTTATAATGGGTTTATGTAAAGATTGTTTTAAGTTCACTTTTTTAAAGCCTAATAAATGTTGAAATTGGTAGCTTTCAGTTATACTGTAATGTAATGTCATTAATGTTTCATAGCGACATTATTATCAGTTATAAAGATGCCATTACAACACATATTTAAAATATGCTGTCTTTAAATTGTTTCTACATTAATTTGGAGAGTAACTTAAATTAATATCAAAATATTAAAAACTCACTATTAATCGCAATTAATTACAGAAAAAAATCGATTCCTTTTATCGATTCCCAGCACTAATCAAAATATTAATTTTTTGTCTTTTGGAAACTGCATTCAGATCCATTTGGCGTACGTGGGTACGAGTGGGTACGTGCGGTTTGACTGGGCATGACACCTCCGGTCATAATTATGACAGTATGACATTTTTAACTTAATTAATCTTAATTTTGTCTTTTTATCTCATAAATGACTTAAATAAAGATAAATAAATAAATAAATAAATAAATACGGCAGGAATTTAAACTTTCCAACTTATATTGGAGCAGGATCAGAGCTGTGAATGTGAGACAGAGGCTGATAACATTCTTTCCCTCGGGTTCACGGTTGGATAGACATTATAGTCCTGGAGTCCAGGAGTGAGATCGAGAGCACTTGAGCGATAAATTCAGGCTTTGTACATCTACACAGATTTTATTTACTGTACAGATCCTCAATAAGCATCCTGTGAGACCAGCATATGTGTTCAGGTGGGAGAGTTTATTTGATGAAACAACATGGTTTTTTACCAGACAAATGTCACTCCCTCTGGACAGACGACAGCATGCTTTGGGCTGATGATGCATCTGAAACAAAACAGACGAGGTCCAGTCAGAAC
The DNA here is from genome assembly GCA_018749465.1 of Paracanthobrama guichenoti. Taxonomy (NCBI): domain Eukaryota; kingdom Metazoa; phylum Chordata; class Actinopteri; order Cypriniformes; family Gobionidae; genus Paracanthobrama; species Paracanthobrama guichenoti. Next base: position 21,924,443 of record CM031954.1, read on the forward strand.
TGAGACACTGTGTCAACAAGAAAAACGTCCATTAAATCCAATTCATGACATTCAGTCTTTGTTTGATCTGGTTAGGTTATCATTTCTAATCTCATGAGGCAAGTCATTAAATATGATCTACACTACCATTCAAAAGTTAGAGGTCGGGAAGGTTTTTAAAGTTCTCTTCTGTTTTTATTTGATCACAAATACACTGTAAACCCAAATAAGTTTGCAAAACTCAAAAAATGAGGCAATCAGTTACATCATTTTTTTTTTTTTTTGTTAAGAAATTCAAAGTTTAAGAAGAAATTGCATATTTTTATTCTGTACTCATACATTTTAAAAGCTCCAAACTTGTAGTCGGAAATTAAATATTTTTAGTAGTGGAAACTTAAATAGCTTTATCAAGCTAACTCAGTAAATGCTAACTGGTAACACAATGCTTTGATAGCATTCGCATAGCATGGCAACTTCTGAAAGAGTACAGCAATGAACAGTTAACAAATCTGTTCTCAAACTAAGCTCATGCTCCACTCGTCACCATGATGGAAATCCTACAAACAAACCTCACATAACAGAAACTCTTCTAAATTAGCATAGCTAAACATTAAACACTACTAAATCTCCCACTTAACATTAATCTTGCACAAAAAAACAACATTATATAACACTTATTATAACATTTTAGCATTTACTCTCCCTTTTGAGTGTCATGGCTAAGCGTGCTGGGAAATACAGTAGAAATCCCAGCCAAGTTTAAGTTAAATTTAAGTTAGTCTGAATTAAGTTCATAAAACTCAAAACAATGAAACGATTCAGACTACTTCAAATGCGTCAGTTTTGTGAACTTGAAAGAAAAAGAGAGTTCTAAATACTCATAAAAGTTTGTTTGATTGAACTAATGTGTTTAATTTAAGTTGGCTCTACTCAAACCAATTAATTATTTTGAGCGTTAGGGTTAACAGTGTACAATAAAAACAGTAGAAAATGTGAAATATTACAATGTAAAATAGCTGTTTTCTATCTGAATATCCACTATATTGCCAAAAGTATTGGGCCGCCCCTCCAAATCCCTGAGTTCAGGTGTTCAATCCCTTCATGGCCACAGGTGTATAAATCTAGCACTAGGCATGCAGACGCTTCTACACACATTTGTGAAAGAATGGCTCGCTCTCAGGAGCTCAGTGAACTCAAGCGTGGTACCGTGATAGGTTGCCCCCTGTGCAATAAGTCCATTCCTGAAATTTCCTCACTACTAAATATTCCACGCTCAACTGTTAGTGGGATTATAACAAAGAGGAAGCGATTGGGAACAAAAGCAACTCAGCCACGAAGTGATAGGCCATGTAAAATCACAGAGCGGGGTCAGCGCATGCTGAGGGTCACAGTGCGCAGAAGTCACCAACTTTCTGCAGAGTCAATAGCTCCAGACCTCCAAACTTCTGTGGCCTTCAGATGAGCTCAAGAACAGTGCGTAGAGAGCTTCATGGAATGGGTTTCTATGGCTGAGCAGCTCATCCAAGCCTTACATCACCAAGTGCAATGCAAAGCGTGGGATGCAGTGGAGTAAAGCACGCCGCCACTGGACTCTAGAGCAGTGGAGACGTGTTCTCTGGAGTGACCAATCATGCTTCTCTGTCTGACAATCCCATGGACGAGTCTGGGTTTGGCGGTTGCCAGGAGAACGGGACTTGCCTGACTGCATTGTGCCAAGTGTAAAGTTTGGTGGAGGGGGGGGATTATGGGGTGGGGTTGTTTTTCAGGGGTTGGGCTTGGCCCCTTAGTTCCAGTGAAAGGAACTCTTAATGCTTCAACATACCCAGACATTTTGGACCATTTCATGCTCCCTACTTTGTGGGAACAGTTTGGGGACGGCCCCTTCCTGTCCCAACATGACTGCGCTCCAGTGCACAAAGCGTCGGTCCATAAAGACATGGATGAGCGAGTTTGGTGTGGAGGAACTTGACTGGCCTGCACAGGTTCCTGACCTCATCCCGATAGAACACCTTTGGGATGAATTAGAGCGGAGACTGCGAGCCAGGCCTTCTCGTCCAACATCAGTGCCTGACCTCACAAATGCGCTTCTAGAAGAATGGTCAAAAATTCCCATAAACACACTCCTAAACCTTGTGGAAAGCCTTCCCAGAAGAGTTGAAGCTGTTAGAGCTGCAAAGGGTGGGCCGACTCCATATTAAACCCTACGGATTAAGAATGGGATGGCATTAAAGTTCATGTGCATGTAAAGGTATGTTAAAATGTCATTTATTCCTGTGATCAGAGCTGAATTTTCAGCATCATTACTCCAGTCTTCAGTGTCACATGATCCTTCAGAAATCATTCTAATATGATGATTTGCTGCTCAATAAACATTTCTAATTATTATCAGTGTTGAAAACTGCTTCAGATTTTTGTGGAAACTGTGATGTGTTTTATTTTTCCGGATTCTTTGATGAATAGAAAGCATTTCTTTGAAATAGAATCTTTTGTAACATTACAAATGTCAGTTTTTAATGCAGCCTTGCTGGGATTTTGAAAGAAAAAAACTGAACCCAAACTTTCGAATAGTATTGTTTTCATGCAAGATTGTTTGTCTCCTGACTCAGTCCAGCCACTGACACCATGATCTTGTTGATTAAGTCATCATATCAGTCAGACTGCTTCTAATAAACTTGATAAACCCAATCGACCACTGCTACCCTAATACAAAAGCATGTCTTACCCTACAATTCTCCAAACCCGTCCAATCCTTCTCTGACTCTGACATCACAGCTGTCTCAGAGACAACAGAGCCTCCCTCTTTTATTCCGAACAGATGGAAAAACAAATAACAGATCCAGTATGATTCTGTAGCCAAGCAGAACCAGCCCTCCACTCCCAGCGACATGTCAATTATCACTGATAAATATCTCTTTCCTCTAATCGCTCCAAACAGAGGCCGCTCTCATATCGCACTCATGGCTGCTCACTTTAGTAACTGAATGAAGAACCTGAACAGAAACGAAACATTGTGAACATACAGCGGAAGATCTGCAGAGGGTGAACCGCTGCTATACACAGAGATAAAAACTACACCAATCCTTACCGCTGCAGAAAGCAGTGTCATGCATGTCATAGACAATAGGATAAAAATTTACTTAATACATTACACAAACAATATGAAATAATCAAGTCAATTGGCTAAATTCAATTGCAATATAAGGACTATAAATAGCACAAAAATGTGCATGCTTAAAAAAAAAAAAATTCATCCATCCATCCATCCCACTCACTCACTCACAGAATACCCTAGCATCCGCATAGCAATACCCTAGCAATCACCCGAGTACCATAGCAACCACCCTGAGTACCCTAGCAACCACCCTGAGTACCCTAGCAACTGCATAGCAACCACCCCCAAGTACCCTAGCAACCACCCAGAATACCATAGCAACCACACAGCAACACCTTAACCAGAGTACCCTAGCAACCACATAGCAACAACCTAGAAACCACCCAAGTACCTTAGCAACTGCATAGCAACCACCCAGAATACCTTAGCAACCGCATAGCAACACCCTAGCAAACGCATAACACCTTAGCAACCACCCAGAATACCCTGGCAACCACATAGGAACACCCTAGCAACCAGCCCAAATACCCTAGTAACCGCACAGCAACCACATAGCAACACCCTAGCAACCACAGAGAAACCCAGAGTAATTCTCAAGCTTTCTCAAGCAACTTAAAGTTTCTCTCTGCAAACTTTATCTAGTTGCAATCTACAATTGCAATCTGCCATAAACTACCATTCAAAAGCTTGAGGTCAGTATGATAATTTTTTAAAATTTATAATAAATGATGCATTAGACTGATCAAAAGTGACAGTAAAGAAACGTATAATGTTACAAATGATTTCCTTTTCAAATAAATGCTGTTCTTTTGATCTTTCTATTAATCAAAGAATCCTGAGTAAAATGTATCATGGTTTCCACAAAATGAATTGATAATAATCATAAATGTTTCTTGTGCAACGAATCGGCATATCAGAAGGATTTCTGAAGGATCATGTGACACTGAAGACTGGAGTAATGACGCTGAAAAATTACATTTTAACAAATTCACATAGAAATTTTTTTGAATCAAGTAAATGCAGTCTTAGTGAGCATAAACATTCATAAACATTAAAATCATAAACCTTTTGAACAGTAGTTTATGTCAGATTATGGGTATAGCAAAGATTTTGGGATATTTTTTGTTGGCTGAGACAACATATATTAATGGCCAAGTTTGGCCTGAAACGCACATTGTGCAATATTAACAGTTCTTGTTTATTAAACTTTGAAGAAATATCAGACCCACAAACATGCCCTACACAACAACAGCACAACTGTGATGCATCAGTTATGCATGTAATATAGCATAAACAAATCATTCTCATACTACACACAGTAATCATATATTCACAAATAGATACTTTATCACTAACAACTCCACATTTATTGGCAGCATAATCATCTCTGAGCACACTCACATAAGCGCTGCGTTTATCCCAATCACCTTCACGCCCCACTAGCAGATGGTGTTTAATGCCTCATTGAGAAATTACAGTAATTTTAATAAGTATCTCCTGTAAGAATGGACATTATTCCTGGAAACTAATGACTCACCTCATGACTCATAAGGGAAACAGCAATAGTTATCAGAGGGGAAAAAATCTTTCTTTTTTCTTTTATGTAATAAGAAAGAATAACACAATGAAAAGACAATCAACATGATTGGAGTCTCCCGGGCACTCAGATGCCTTCAACGCAAATGGGTGTTTAATAACAAAATATGAATTCTTAACAAATTAACCGAATTCTATTTTTGAAGGCAAAAACAATTTGAACTGCAACCTGGCACACACTAGGGGATAACAACCATTAAAAACTGTGGAAGGACCACTTTTTGATATCAAGAACCCACAAATATTGATGATCCTCTTGCAAATGTAATAAAATTATGCATAAGTGAATGCGTGTTCCTCCGACCTTAGTTAACATTTAGTCTGCTTTTATTTATTTGCATTTGATTGATTTTAACGTCTGCTTTAAAAAAGCAATTGCTGTCTTAGTATGTCGTGTTTATATTTTAAGCTTTATTGCACATAACGTACAGTCTAGCCTACATACTGTATTTGTTTTCATAACTTCGATTTGCACATGGTTTGGAGGACAACATTGGGCTGGATGAATAACAGACTGGATGATTATCCAATTAACAGATTATTCCATTAACAAAATAATCATTAGTTGCCGATTCAATCCTTGGAGATTGTTCAGACTCAAAAGATCAATCTGAGAAAGCCCTAAACAGGTTGCATCCTTCAAATCTCTTCCTCCATTTACAGCAGCGTCATGAACCGCAGTACAACATTTTAACTTTGACAGCCCAAAAAAATAAGTCTTCTTCCAAACTTTCCACAGACACCAGATTGAAAAGCCCTGCTCAACCTCACAGTAAACATCAAATCACCAGATCCAGATGGACACCCAGTGGAATTTTATCAGGAGTTTTGGCATCATCTTTCCCACTTGTCCTCAAAATGATGTCAGAATTTTCTTAGAAAAGCAATTTTGAAACAAATGAAGCTCTCAAAACTCTTGGGCAAAAGCCAAATTAAAACCAAACACAATGATCTAGTAATCTCTTTGTATCTCTGGCATCGCTCCTGAGAAAAACCCGATGGAGACTTTTACTGATATTCACCCAAAAATAGGGTTGTCGTTTTATTAATACATTTTTTGTACACATTAACTTAGTAGCCTACAGTTATTGTAAAATAAAAAGAAACTAAACTAACTAACTAACTAACTAAAAAAAAAAAAAAAAAAAAATTAATAAAAATATAAAAACATAATATAATAAAATATAATAATTATAAAAAATCAAATCAAATAATTTAAACTAAATATATAAAAACTAAATTAAATATAAACAAATTAAAAATAATAAAAATTAATAAAGATAACGATAACGATAATAATAATAATAATAATACATAAAAAGCACTAACTAAACTAAAATAAAAACAAAATATAAATAAATAAATAATACAATTTAATTAAATAAAAATAATAAAAAGCATTTAAATCCCCCCAAAAGGCACCTTAACAAACATCTACATAATTCAAATTCTAATTTACAATACATTTATTAAAAAAGTAAAAATATAAAAACCTTGATATTGCACCCTCTGAAGGCCCCTAAAACAGACCGACAAACATCTTCTGTCTTCTCACTCTCTCTTTACCAAAGTTTGTCTGATATGATGCAATATTGATGTAACTCAACTCGAGCTGATGAGGGTGTGCGTTTGATTAGCTTCCATTTTCCATCTTTATCCAAATGCTCTTCCACAAACAGACATTCTTTAAGTACTGGAACAACTAAGTGGGTTGCATCTTGGGAGCAGGGTGTGGAGGACAGCAGGGTGTTGGGATATTAGGGTGCGTGTAGTGAATTCAGTACTTCAACAATATAATTAATCACGAAAACAAGCTTTCATAAACAACCATCAGCATAAAGCAGCTATAGCTAGTGTATGCATTCAGATGTACAGTACATCCTTCTATTAAAGCATAACTCAAAGCAGTTAACAAGCAATAATAGCATAGGTTATATTCTAGTCTTGAACCAGCTTTATATTATATTATATAAGATTATGTTAATGCATTTTAATATGATATATCACACATTTATGTCCAGTGCTCCTGAAAGCAAAGAGAGAAACTGTTGGCGTATGTCTTTATATCTAGTATAAATCAACACATCCATGTGACATTCCCTCAATCTTGATTTCAACCCCAAAAATGTGTCAAAATTGACCACTTAACATGTAGCCTGACGTGGTCATACTCAGATTCTAGTCAGAATATGAGTCGATACTGCTCCATTGGGCTGTGATTATGGGGTGTGTTTCAACCGAACCAGGAAAGAAAACGCCTTTGCACTCGATTGGATAGACTACAACCAATCAGAGCAATGGAGTAAGTGATGTATGTTGAGCGATGTGGTCGTCAACAGGACTCGACAAGAACCAAGCGGTCTTTGGTGACGTGGATGATGACGTTACTGTTGATCATCTGTCCATCATCGTATAAAGCCCACCCTGACAATTTGATTGGTCCGAACAGCTCTGGTTCAAGTTGCTCCGTAACGGATCAAGTCCAGACCGAACTTCCTGACCTCAAATGTTGTTGGCTAAGTTCGGCTGGCATCCAGGCTACCCATCATATGCAACTCGTCTCAAAAAACTTGTTTCATGACCTTTTAAAACGTAGCGTGTGATGGGGCTCTAGAACAGAACACTGAGAACATTGTTATAGTCCCAGATGGTTGTGGTTCATTGGAATCACATAATGAATTGATAGGGATCAGTCGAGAAGGGGTCTGCGCTAATGCTATCTGCTACAGCGAGATCTCGTAGTGCTGCACACTTGTGGAATGCAAAAGGAAATGAACACAATTTGTGTGTCTTACTTTTGTGTGTAATGTACCTGTTTGAACATGAAAAAGCCCTGCAACATCACAAAGTTCTTCTCTATATCAGTGTCCGTGTTTCTGAACTCCCTGAAACATCTCCATTGTAGTCTTCAGTTTTCTTCCGGGAATGAACACGTCACAATATTCCTCATTATAATAATTCATATGCAGAATAAAGGGGCGGGGCCTGTTGAGTTAGTTAGTAGTGTGTTGAAACTGCCGGTTATGGTAAGGGGCGGGACATTTCCTAAACACGCTGGAAGAGCTTGACCAATCACAACACACTGCTCCAGCTGACCAATCAGAGCACAGTGTGCTTTTCAGAAGGAGGGGCTTCATAGAGACAGGAACTCAACAGAGCATTACTGACAGACTGGGAAGAGAGGAGCCGCAACAATATGAAAACTAATGTGTTTTTTGAACATTAATGAAAACCTATTGTAGTAGAGGCCAAAAACAAAATTAAGATACAATAGGTCCCCTTTAGGCCATAGAATAAAACAACCCAAGAGACTAAAAAGATAGTCCATCCTGATGGATCATCCCAGAACGCAAGAAAGCAAGCGAGACTCCTGAGCATTGTGTTGGTCTTGTGCTCCGTGATTAAAGGCAGACCTTGGCCTAAGATCAAGCCTCATGCCCAGCAGGCTGTTACTGTCAGAGCCGTAGACGGACGCTGGCCAACGCAGATCGAGCTGGCAGAGTCTGCTAACCCTCCTGAGAAGCCGTAGGCACGTAGCGCTCTGGTGAAACTTCAAACAAAAAAAAATAATAAATTGGGGGGAGAAGGTTGTTAACACTTGAAAGAATAATGGGTATTGTATAGATAAGATTGCTTTGAGGGGGGAAATGCTGCTGAATAGATTTGCACTGCAATTTACACTACAAGGCCCAAAAAAGAGTCACTGTTTGAGTTTAAATAGACAAATGCTTAAAGGGATCCCCTGGCGTTAAGACTTGTATGGCTTCATATAACATAAATGATGTCTCTTACTGAAATATGTAGTAGAAAACCCATGAAAGATCTGCGTTATTTAGAAAATCCATTGTATATTTGGACAATGGGCAGCGCCATTTTGTTTGGGTTCTAGGTCGATGGTAGAATGGTTGCACTCGGCAATCAACTGGTGCTACCCGTAGCTATTTTTACCACAGCACAACTCAACACAACTCGAAAATTATTTCAAAGTTAAACAAAACCAATTAATTGCTTTGTAATTGCATTTAAAACACACTCAAACACACGCGCACACAACTGCTGTCCGACTTCACGCACTCGTTTTCATTCACTCCTTCAAGTGAACTGTGTTAGTGGGCTAAAGTAGGGAATAGTGAATGACTGACCTGTCAAATCGGAACCAGGAGACAAATTAGGCAAGTCAACCCTCATGTAACATTACAGCTGATTGAGCATGTGTGTGTGCGCACAGTGCGTGGATGTGTGTGTGTGTGTCTGTGTGAGAGAGTGTGTGTGTGTGTGCATGTGTGTTTGAGTGCGTTTTAAATGCAATTACAAAGCAATTAATTTGTTTTGTTTAACTTTGAAATAATCTTCGAGTTGTGTTGAGTTGAGTTGTGTTGTGGTAAAAATAGCTACGGGTAGCACCAGTTGATTGCCGAGTGCAACCATTCTATGTCATCCACCTAGAACTCAAACAAAATGGTGCTGCCCATTGTCCAAATATATAATGGATTTTTTAAATAACGTATATCTTTCATGGGTTTTCTACTACATATTTCAGTAAGATACATCATTTATGTTATATTAAGTAGACTTGTATCTTAACACCAGGGGATCCCTTTATTAAGAGTTTATGTTTGGATCATTATTGCATTATATGTTTGGCAACAGTTCTTCTAACCCTAATTGATAGGATAGCTTTTCATTTCTTAAACAACTATGCAGGAAGACACATGCCCATATTCCAGGATGACAATGTCAAGATTCATCAGGCTCAAACTGAAACAATGGTTGGGAGGGAGCATGAAGAATCATCGTCACACATGAACTGGCCTTGAATTCATTGAAAGTCTTTGGGATGTGCTGGGGGAGATTTTACAGAATGCTGGACTCTTGCAATACAAGATCTAGACCAAAAATGTATGCACCTCTTGATGGAAATTACAACTTTTCTTTCCATATGCAAATATGTCAGTCAATCACAGCAGTGGGCGTTTACACTGAAGTCTCACAGCAGCCAATCACAGCAATGGGCGTTTACACTGACGTGAAAACACAAAATGGCGCCGCTGTGTTTGGTCGCCGTTCAGGTCGCTCCGCGAAGACTGTGCTTTTATTTACTATTTTACTTTCTTTTACTCTCAGTTTTTACAAACTTATCATCTGCATTGATCTACTATGACAGCAAAACTCTTTTGGACATTGGTTACCTCTACACTGGACTGTTTCAGGACACTTTCACCGATCCTCTGTGGCCATCTGAGATCCTTCGGAACGCCGAGTTGAACAATGGACAGAGCCGACAGCGAAGAATCAAGAAACACCGTGGGAAACGCGCTGGAATTCGTAACAGACTGAGGAAAAGGGCATTCAGACCTCCTCTCCCGAGCATTCTTCTAGCAAATGTTCAATCCTTGGATAATAAGATGGACGATCTTAGAGCCAGGATAAGTTTTCAACGGGACATGTGAGACTGTAATATCTACTGTTTGTCCGAAACATGGCTCACGCCCGCGGTCCCGGACACAGCTGTGACGCCGTCGGAGAACTTCTCTGTTTTTCGGATGGACAGAACAGCCGAGGCCGGTAAATCCAAAGGCGGTGGAGTATGCTTCATGGTCAACAAGAAATGGTGCGACCCCAGGAACATCACCATTCTCTCGCAGTCCTGCTCGCCTCATCTGGAACATTTAACAATCATTTGCTGTCCATTCTATCTGCCGAGGGAGTTTTCTGCGGTTGTCGCGACCGCCGTTTACATCCCACCGCAGGCAGACACAGCGCTGGCTTTATCTGGCCTTCATGATGTTGCCAGCGGCATCATAAACCAACATCCCAACGCGGCGTACATTGTCGCGGGCGATTTTAACAAAGCAAACCTAAAGAAAGTCCTGCCAAACTTTCATCAGCACGTCTCCTGCCCCCACACGAGGAGCAAACACACTGGATCATTGCTACACCCGTTTAAGAACGCCTATAAAGCGCGGTCACTTCCAGCGTTGGCAAATCGGATCATGCCGCCATTTTCCTCACTCCCGAATACAAACAAAAGCTCCTCCAGGAACCCCCGGTGAGGCGGGAAGTTAAGCGTTGGTCACCCCACTCAGAGACCCGCGCTACAGGCAGCTCTGGAGGATGTAGACTGGGACATGTTCCGGGTGAGTTCAGCTGACGTAAGTGAGTTCACAGACGTGGCGCTTTGCTTCATCAACACGCTTACAGAGCAAGCCACGCAAACAATAACAATAACGTCCTTCTCAAATCAGAAACCGTGGGTGGATAATTCAATCCGCGCGGCAGTGAACGCACGCACTGCTGCTTACAACGCCGGTCTCCATTCAGGGAATATGACTGAATACAGAACGTCCTGTTATGCTCTCAGACGAGCAGTTAAAGCCGCAAAACTCCGTTATAAAGACCGAGTGGAGTCTCATTTCCAACTCAACGACTCACGGCGCATGTGGCAAGGTCTGAGGTCCATCTGCTCTTTTGGATCTAAATCCTCTGCAGAGGCGAACGCTGACCCGTTGCTCGTGAACGAGTTAAACTCTTTCTACGCCGCTTTGACTGTAACCGCGTAACGCGACTCCGCCAAGTGGCGCGTTAGAGGAAATTACTCAGAGCAGCAACAATCACGTGATCTCTGTCTCAGAGGATGAAGTTTGGAGAGCACTCAAGCGTGTGGACGTCAGGAAAGCTGCCGGGCCGGATGGTATTTCAGGTCGTGTTCTGCGGTCCTGTGCTGATCAGCTCGCCAGGTTGTTTACATCTATCTTTAATGAGTCCTCACTACATCTGTGGTCCCCACCTCCTTCAAAAAATCCACCATCATCCCTGTCCCTAAGAACAGTAAACCCTCTTGCCTAAATGACTATCGTCCAGTGGCTCTCACGTCTATAGTCATGAAGGTCTTTGAGAGACTCATTAAAAACACCATTTGCGCCTTCATTCCTGGCACTTTGGACCCTCTTCAGTTTGCCTATCGTCCCAATAGATCGACTGAAGATGCCATCTCTCATGTCCTCCACTCCTCCTCACTCACATCGACAGCAAAAGTGGGAACTACGTAAGGCTGCTATTTATTGACTATAGCTCAGCCTTTAACACCATAGTTCCCACCAAGCTAACCTCCAAACTCCTGGATCTCGGCCTGAATCCTTCTCTCTGCCACTGGATTGAGGACTTCCTCACTGGCAGGCCTCAGGTGGTGAGAATAGGCCAGTCCACCTCCTCCTCCATCACCCTGAGTGTGGGTGCTCCACAGGGCTGTGTCCTGAGTCCCCTGCTCTACTCTCTCTACACGCATGACTGTTTGTCCACACACAGCTCCACCTCTATCATCAAATTTGCTGATGATACCGTTGTCCTGGGCCTCATTTCCAACAACAATGAGACCGCATACTTGGACGAGGTGGAGCATCTAACATCATGGTGCCAGAACAACTGTCTCTCTCTGAATGTTGGCAAGACCAAAGAAATGATTGTGGACTTCAGGAAGAGACAGCAACGGACATACTCCCCCCTCATGATCACCGGGTCACCAGTAGAGAGAGGAGCAGCTTCAAGTACCTGGGTGTAAACATCTCCGAGGACCTGACCTGGACTGCTCACATTCAGACACAGGTGAAAAAGCCAGGCAAAGACTGTACCACCTGCGCCAGCTGAGGAAATTCAGGGTTTCACCAGCTATCCTGAAAACTTTCTATTTAGGGGCGATAGAAAGTGTTTTAACTCAGTGCATCACAGCGTGGTATGGGAACAGCACCAGTCATGACCGCAAAGCCCTGCAAAGAGTTGTGCGCTTATCCGAGCGTATCTCAGGGTCAGCTCTCCCGTCTCTGCAGGACGTCTACACCAAACGCTGCAAAGGTAGAGCTACCAAGATCATCAAGGACTCTAATCACCCTGCAACCCTCATTTCACGCTGCTGCCATCTGGTAAGTGCTTCCGAAGCCTGATGGCCAAAACTGAGAGACTCAGGAGAAGCTTCTTCCCCAGGCCATCAGACTCCTGAACTCAGTCACTTAACATCACGTGACTTCACTCCAGGATAAACATCGACATACTGACATTGCACTGCACTTTCTGTTCTCGTTGTTACTGTGTAACAACCTGTTATAAACCTGTTTGCACATTATACTCTTTATACATTTGTTAACCACATATTTATAAGTCTACAGTTTACTCACTGCACAGTCTACTTCAATTATTTTATTCCACTTTATCCTTATGTTACCTTTTTTTCTCTTGACTTGATTATTTATAATTCTACAGATATAGATATATATATATATATATATATATATATATATATATATATATATATATATATATATATATATATATATATATATATATATATATATATATATATATACACTCACCTAAAGGATTATTAGGAACACCTGTTCAATTTCTCATTAATGCAATTATCTAATCAACCAATCACATGGCAGTTGCTTCAATGCATTTAGGGTGTGGTCCTGGTCAAGACAATCTCCTGAACTCCAAACTGAATGTCAGAATGGGAAAGAAAGGTGATTTAAGCAATTTTGAGCGTGGCATGGTTGTTGGTGCCAGACAGGCCTGTCTGAGTATTTCACAATCTGCTCAGTTACTGGGATTTTCACGCACAACCATTTCTAGGGTTTACAAAGAATGGTGTGAAAAGGAAAAACATCCAGTATGCGGCAGTCCTGTGGGCTAAAAATGCCTTGTTGATGATAGAGGTCAGAGGAGAATGGGCCGACTGATTCAAGCTGATAGAAGAGCAACTTTGACTGAAATAACCACTCGTTACAACCGAGGTATGCAGCAAAGCATTTGTGAAGCTACAACACGCACAACCTTGAGGCGGATGGGCTACAACAGCAGAAGACCCCACCGGTACCACTCATCTCCACTACAAATAGGAAAAAGAGGCTACAATTTGCACACCAAAACTGGACAGTTGAAGACTGGAAAAATGTTGCCTGGTCTGATGAGTCTCGATTTCTGTTGAGACATTCAGATGGTAGAGTCAGAATTTGGCGTAAACAGAATGAGAACATGGATCCATCATGCCTTGTTACCACTGTGCAGGCTGGTGGTGGTGGTGTAATGGTGTGGGGGATGTTTTCTTGGCACACTTTAGGCCCCTTAGTGCCAATTGGGCATCGTTTAAATGCCACGGCCTACCTGAGCATTGTTTCTGACCATGTCCATCCCTTTATGACCACCATGTACCCATTCTCTGATGGCTACTTCCAGCAGGATAATGTCACAAAGCTCGAATCATTTCAAATTGGTTTCTTGAACATGACAATGAGTTCACTGTACTAAAATTACCCCCACAGTCACCAGATCTCAACCCAATAGAGCATCTTTGGGATGTGGTGGAACGGGAGCTTCGTGCCCTGGATGTGCATCCCACAAATCTCCCTCAACTGCAAGATGCTATCCTATCAATATGGGCCAACATTTCTAAAGAATGCTTTCAGCACCTTGTTGAATCAATGCCACGTAGAATTAAGGCAGTTCTGAAGGCGAAAGGGGGTCAAACACAGTATTAGTATGGTGTTCCTAATAATCCTTTAGGTGAGTGTATATAGATAGATAGTATTTTTTTTTTTATCCTATTTCTATATAATTTCCTCCTTGTGTTTTTAACTGTGAATTTGCACTGTCCATGGAGCGGACCCGTTTACATTTCACTGCCGGTTGTATATTCTGTATATAACTGTGTATGTGACAAATAAAACTCTTGAATCTTGAATCTTGAATCTTGACGTCTCACAGCAGCCAATCACAGCAGTGGGCGTTTACACTGAAGTCTCACAGCAGCCAATCACAGCAGTGGGCGTTTACGCTGAAGTCTCACAGCAGCCAATCACAGCAGTGGGCGTTTACATTGAAGTCTCACAAGAGCCAATCACAGCAATGGGCGTTTACACTGAAGTCTCACAAGACCCAATCACAGCAGTGGGCGTTTACATTGAAGTCTCACAAGAGCCAATCACAGCAATGGGCATTTACACTGAGGTCTCACAGCAGCCAATCACAGCAGTGGGCATTTACACTGAAGTCTCTCAGCTGAAATCTTACATACATCAAACTTTACAGTTTTAGATCAATTGAAATTTAAAAAGTAACTTCTTACAGGAAAAACACATTGTTCTGACAGGGAGTTACTGTTATGCTATTCAAAGAGCATCAGTGCTTTTATTTAGCTTGTTGTAACTCATTGTTCACTTTGCCTGCAGCAGATGGAAAAGACACCAGTCTTTATGCACTATCTGTATGGCTTACATCTTGTAGAAATCTCTCAAATTGGAGCTGCTGATATTTAAGATGACAGGTGGAGAACATGCAATCACAGTAACAATCATGTGCCAAACAGCATCCTAATGAGGAGGAAGTCCACCGTCTGAGGTAATGCTTCCTGGGCAGAACAACTATCTGTAGAAATTGCCCAAAATGAATTCTACCCAAAGTATCCAACCCATGCTTGTGTGCCTGTGGCGACATTTCTGCATAGTGATATTACGTTGCATGTTTCGCAACACTTTCAAAGTGAAATGTCCAGTGAGTGGCGATAAAAATGGTTTTGAGCAATAAGTGCCTCATCCTGCATCTTAAATACATTTTTTTGATCAGCTTGTCACAATGCATTGAGACCAGCTTCTCCGCAAAGCATACATGAGATACTGCCGTTGAATTCTGCTAAAAGCAGGCAGCATAACTCATTTTCCTAGCTTTTGAAACCGATCTCGCATTGAGAGCACATCTATGATGCCTCAATAGGTTTTGGAACAGATCAAGCATCTTTTGGCAATCCTCTCAGCTCAGTAAAAGACATTTGAAAGATCATGTAATTGTTAAAATGAGCCCTATCCCACTGTGCACGTGTGTCAGTGTGCGCCCACATGGCCAGATCTTCAGTGTGGAGTGTTAGCGAGAGTTTATCCCCGATCAGGTTTTAATGTTAGAGGCTTGCATGGAAAGTGGAGGAGGTGGGGGTTAGAAACAGCTCTGTGGGAGTCTTTTGCAATTAGTAACTATTCCACACATCTGGAAACATCTGTCACAGGGGAATTATCTCTTGCTTCTGGGAACAGACCTTGCAGGCCAACCGCATATGTTTTCCAAATGCACGTGCACAGATATACACACATATGTACACACACACACACACACCACATAAATACATAACTGCTAGTCAGTCTGACATAAATTCATATTTAAGTATATTTGGCTAAAAATGTTGTCGGGGTAGTTTAAGGTTCTAAATATGATGCATACAAATGTACTCAAATCTATTTACCTTTTGTGTGTGTGTGTTAAATATTCTTTATTTATTTGAGAATGCAAAGCCACTAAAAATATTGCACATGCCAGCTTTCTCTCACTTACACACACACACACACACACACCACATAAATACATAACTGCAGCTTGCAGTCTGAAATTCTAAATTCATATTTAAGTATATTTAGCAAAACATGTCTGAATGGTTTAAGTTTCTAAATATATATGATGCATGTGAATTTACTCAACTCTGTTTACCTCTTTTGCATGTGTGTGTGTGTGTGAAATGATTTTTATTTATTTGAAAATGCAAAGCCACAAAAAATATTGCACATGCCAACTTTCACTTACACACACACGTGCACACACATACATGCACAGAGACACACACACACACGTGCGCACACACAGACACACGTGTACACACACATGCAAACAGCTAGTCAGTCTGACAAATTAATATTTAAGTAAATTTAGCGGAATAGTTTAGGGTTCTAAATATATATGATGCATATGAATTTACTTTGCTCTATTTACCTCGCGTGTGTGTGTGTTAAATTATTTTTATTTATTTGAGAATGCAAAGCCACTATAAATATTGCACATGCCAATTTTTTCTCACTTACACACGCATGCACACACACACACACACACACACACAACATCGACGAATATCAACTCATTATGAGCCTGTAATTCCCTGAAGTGTGTAAAACGATAAAAAAAAAAAGAAAAGAAATGTCCATGATTACTTTCCCTTTCCAGCCCTGTTTTAATCCAATTTTCAAATTATAAAAATCTGGTGCTGTGATGTTTCGGATATTAGGCAGAGTGGGGCTGAGGCATTCAAGCCTTTTCATTAAAAGTTAATTAAAGTGTTTATTTATTTCCATTGGATCCAAACAGAAAAGGCTTGTATCAGGAATCAATGAATTTAAAAGCCTAATGATACTGCAAATTAAAAGCAGTGTTGTACTCGAAGATATTGAAAAGATCTGATAATAGGAGCGTTTCCTGGAAATGAAGATAAATCTGCTGCCGAAGCGCTTCTCTGGGGAAACATCAATCCTGCTAACTGACCATTATCCTCTAACCTCTTTATATAAAGCTGGATATATAAGTTCTTCCAACTTTACCGGCATACATATACGATCACATAAAGTGCTATACATTATATAGCAAATTTCAAATGTTGGATTGCTATTATCGTTGCAAAATGCAAACTGTATTATGCATTTAAAGTTGTATATAGTACATCTGTAAAGCTGCTTGGAAACAATGTGCATTGTGAAAAATGCTATATAAATACATTTGACGTGACAATGTCCAGCATGGGCTCAAACTAAAGGACTCGTCCGCTCCACTACAGAGTGACCTTTAACCTAAATCCTAAAGCATGGAATGTTTTGATACACAATCAAGGCCAAAACTGAATGTTGCACATGATTATGCAAACCGATCTAAAAAGAGCTGACTCTTTTACATGATCCCACTCTCTCTTTTTTCCCCAAACCCCAAAGCTAGAGGCTCCACATGAGTACAGATTGGTCCTAATGAAACTCTCCCCCCGGAACGCTCTGTGTGTGTGTGTGTGTGTGTGTGTGTGTGTGTGTGTGTGTGTGTGTGTGTGTGTGTGTGTGTGTGTGTGTGCTTGTGCTTTACTGGACCGGGATAAAGCCTATTCTCAGTATGCATGTAAATGAGTGGGTCAAATTCCAGGCCCAGGGATTTGCTGGAGACACATGGGTAAGGTCTGGCCAGGACTATGTCAATAATTCAACCCCGACCACAAGGTCTGTCTTCCGCCTGTTTAAGACGGTTCTCTCGTTCTGACCGCCATAACAAACAGACAGGGTGAGAAGTACAAAAACACATACAAACGTGAATTAACACACAGACTCACATAAACAAACATTGATTCCCTTATACTCAAATACCTTTCAGACACACACAAAAAAAAGTGGAATAAATTGCCTCAGACTATCTTTGCCAACCACAAACACATAAACACATTCCCACATACACACACATCAATACCTCATTTGAATTACTAGAATCAAACAAAAGTGGACAGGGACAAAGGAGGTGGTCTGCAAAAAAAACCTTCCATCTGAAGTCATGTTTCTTTTCTGTAACAATTTAATATAATATAATTTAATATAATATAATATAATTATAAATTAATTAATTAATATCAAATAATATAATATAATATAATTATAAATTAATTAATTAATATAAAATAATATAATATAATATAATTATAAAAACAAAACAAAAATAAATAATTAAATTAAATGATGAAATGAAATAATGAATATTTTTAAATAAAATAAATAAAATAAAATGATGAAATGAAATAAATAATAAATAAATAAATAAAAATTATGAAATTATGAAAATAAATAAATAAATAAATAAATAAATAAATAAATAAATAAATAAATAAATAAATAAAATTAAAAAAAGGGTGTGTTCACACTTGGCATGTTTGGTTAGATTAAAGCAAACTCTGCTGCGATTGCTCGGTTAGTGTGAGCGCTGCCATCTGAACCCTGACACACACCAAACAAACGGACGAGAAGACTGAAAAGATGGGTCTCTGTCTGCTTCCAAACAAACTCTGGTGCGGTTCGACTGAAATATGAATGCAACACAGACCAAAGACATCTAAACGAACCAAAAACAGGATGTGATGTCACAAGATGCATACCCGTTTTTTTTCTTGTCATCGGAGCTACGTTGCCCATTATAGTTCAGTATAGTTTCAGTACAGATCATGCGTTTTTGTGAAATTCCTTTACACATTTAATAAGCTCTTTGTGATTCTCAGCTGGTAAAAATACCATCATATGTACAAACATACAAGAAGCACATTTAGTCAAAACACAGAGGTTTGGTAAGTTTCATCAAAGGCTTTATATATGAAGACAGAGAAAGTGCAAAGCCCAATGTGACGGATAAGCCTCGCCTTCTAAATGAAAGAGCCATTTAGTAAAACCGTCACTGCAGCTGCCGTTAGAAGCTCCGGTTTCTGTAGAAACAGGAAGTATTCTGAGACGCCGGCTTAGGATTGCGCATTCAGTTTGTCCGGGCTGAAAAATGCAGATTTTGTCATGATTTGAGCTTTTACAAACAAACGTTATGAGACGGTTGTTGTCAGATTTAATTGGTGATTTCAAATATGAAATTTAATCGTAAGCTTGGCAAACAGTTTTGGAGAATTTGATGTTTCCCCATTCAAGGAGATAGGAGCTGCACTTGCATGCCACGTTTCAGAGATGGCCGACGAGTGAAATGATTGTCTTAAAGGGACTTTGGTTTCCTCCCAAATATATATCATAAAAGCTGTCCAATCACATTGTGAACTTACTCCTTTTTTTTGTTTTGTTGTATCTTTAGGTTCTGTGTTAAAAATGATAGTGTGAATGCTAAGCGAACCAGGATCATTCTTTTATTTATTTATTTTATTTTTTTGCCCAGACCAAATGAACCAAGAGAATCAAAACTGTGAACACACCCTAAACCAGGGGTTTTCAAATTGGGGTCCTCCAGACGGTTCTAAGGGGTCCCCAGAAAATTTCAGAGTAAAAAAACAAAAGCAAAAATGGATAAAGTCTACCAAACATTTGTAAACGTCTCTCTCCTTTCTTGCCGTATACACTTTCCAGGATTGTATATGTTTGCTTTGTATCTTTCTAGTGAGTTTTTCTCACTATAGTCCCCTTTATCCCACTCACCGAGGTTGTAAGGCAGTATTCTTAACACAGTACGTAAGCTGCTTACATACATTTATTGTGAAAGTTGCTTATACAAATAATTTTTAATTGAACATGTTTTTCCTCCATGTGTTTATATATACATTATGCATAGCCAATTTAAACTTGGAAACAATATGTTGTATGCATAATGTCATACTTACTACTTATCTTAGACTGGGTAAACCCAGCCTGATCTGCCGGCGGTTTGAGTTCGCCCTGCAGCTCAGTCTGGAAACCTGTACATTCATTTATCCTGCTTCTGTCACACTTTTGCGGGAACCAATCACAGACTGGCTTATCCACCTGGCGCGCTATTGGCAGGTTTAACACAATGACGGATAGAGAAGCGATGACAAGCAGCTTTTTGCTTAAAATATTTCAAAGGCAAGTTTTCTTTGAAAACGGAACAGAAACTTGCCCTGGAACAATTCCTACAAAAGAAGGTTGCGTTTGCCTTATTACCAAAGTATGTCACCTGGATCGTTAGTCTGATTGGTTGAAGGACTATCCAATTGCGTACAGTCATTTGAACTATGCCCGTTGACCACGCCTCTTGTGGTCTGATTGGTTGAAGGACTATCCAATTGCGTACAGAGTCATTTGAACTATGCCCGTTGACCCCGCCTCTTGTGGTCTGATTGGTTGAAGGACTATCCAATTGCGTGCAGAGTCATTTGAACTATGCCCGTTGATCACGCCTCTTGTGGTCTGATTGGTTGAAGGACTATCCAATTGCATACAGAGTCATTTGAACTATGCCCGTTGATCACGCCTCTTGTGGTCTGATTGGTTGAAGAACTATCCAATTGCGTACAGTCATTTGAACTATGCCCGTTGACCATGCCTCTTGTGGTCTGATTGGTTGAAGGACTATCCAATTGCATACAGAGTCATTTGAACTATGCCCGTTGATCACGCCTCTTGTGGTCTGATTGGTTGAAGAACTATCCAATTGCATACAGAGTCATTTGAACTATGCCCGTTGATCACGCCTCTTGTGGTCTGATTGGTTGAAGAACTATCCAATTGCGTACAGAGTTATTTGAACTATGTCCGTTGATCACGCCTCTTGTGGTCGGATTGGTTGAAGGACTATCCAATTGCGTACAGAGTCATTTGAATTATGCCCGTTGATCACGCCTCTTGTGCAGTAGAACATACAGAGCAGTCTCTCCAGACTAATGTTCAATCTTAAAAGATTAAGCTTGGTCTGGTGATAGCCATACAATATTTATCTAACAGTTTAAATTATTTTTCATACATAAAAATATACAGATGAATTTTGGGAAGGGGTCCCTCATAAAAGGTTCATCATATTTGGGGTCCTTGGCTTCATAAAGTTTGAAAACCCCTGCCCTAAACCATAATCAATAAACCAAAACACAGCACAGCACAAAACATCAAACAAAACCAAACCAAAACTAAAAAAAACCAAAACAAACAAAGCCAAAAGCCAAAGCCTAAACCAAACACAAAGCAAAAAGCAAATCAAAACAAAACAATTCTGTTACAAGCACCCTGAATTCGGCTGGGTCCTGAGAGAAAACAAGCATTAAACACGCTCAGAAAGTCAATATTCTTTCAAAAAGTAATAATATGCACCCTCTAGGGGTAAATAAATAGGGTACAAATGTGTCCACTTGTAAAGGTACAGTTCCAGTGACAAACAGATGTATCATTCTTTCTGAAAGTGAACAAGCATCTGGATCGAGTGTTTGTCGCAACAAACTAAATCAAATGAAAAGGTTTAATATTTAATACAACACCCGATTCAAATTGAAACTGCAGATTAATATCTCCACCATAAATGAAAACATACACATACTCACAGAACTAATGGAAGTACAAAAGCATATGCGTGTCATTTGTCAGTCAATACACGGATGCACGCTCTGATGAACTCGCGGTGTCAAGTGCAATTTCTTTACCTCGTTTACTCAGTCTAGACTAACTACATATTTATACGTGTACATGCATGCATGCTCTAACATTAAGCCCAAGGCAAGCAGACTCCTGAAACTAGAGCCAGCAAGGTGCAGGAACGTTTTCCTAGGGACACCCAGACGAATAACCAAACGGTAATACAAGCTAATGTGGACTAAAGCACAGAGTTCAGACACAGTCTCCATACACCACGAATAAACTCGTCTCAGTTACAGCAGCAAGGAAGGTAGTGAGGTAAGGATGTCTGTTCTCCCTGTGAGCCACCGGATCAATGGCGATCCCTCTTCGCTCTGTTTGACTTGGAGTCTGTCTCTGGACTGCAGATGCTGATGAGACCAGGCTTTGAGCCGGACCCAGAAACCTGCAGGACGCTAACAGGCTCTCCTCCGTGCCCAAATCATGAGGTTTCGTTGTCTTGAACTTATTGAAGTTGACAGGTTTTATTTAACTTCTCACCATAAACGCAATATACGCAGATCCATTTGGTCAAAATCCTCTGCCAAAAAAGTCAATTTAAGTAATGTGCTAAAGCAAAACATTGTGACCTTGCTCTCTGTGCACATTGTGTTTGTGTGAGCCAAGAAACTGGATAATTACAAGGACTTTGAAATATATGCATACAGGGACGTTCATATGGACAGTGATTCGCCGCAACAAAGCAACTGGACCTCATTTGTTTTCAATGGGAGTTGTTTTTTTTACAGTGACAGAGACCGCGGGCGCAGGGACAAAGCTGAGTTCAACTTTATACAAATGAGCAATGATTTGCTGGCTGGGACAATGACATGATTTTATTTCCACATATATTATATATAATATTAAAATGATATTTGTGCCTTTAAGGGATTATCAGCTTTATGTGAATACTCATTTTGTGTGTATTCAACCCGGTAAATGCAATGAACCAAGAAAAAGTACAAGCTTTCTTTCGCTTGAAAGTTTAAAATTGCATGATTTAATGCATGCAAAGCATAAACTTTCATGACGACACAGCACTGCAACATCGCGTGAGCGTAACTGCGATAGAGCGATATAATCCCAAATTTCTGCCGGTTCTCAAATTTGCACCGGTTTATCGTGTCTACGGCATATCGCACACCCCTAAACTTAGCAATATGCCAACACAGAACTAAAAATGCTGTATGACTACAGTGTATAAAATATCAACGTTTCATAGTCCATGTCCCTTTTCAGTTTCTATGTGAAAACTGTAAATCCCATATCAATTTGTTTTCAGTGTAAAGGATTCTGGGTGATTCTGTCCATCAATAAATCATACAACTAACAAATGAGACACAATGAAGCACTAAAGTAAACCACACTTGCCAGTCAACATCTAAAAACTAAGAGAACACAAAAACCCAAAACAACACACATGTACATTTGCAAATTTCAGTTTCATCATGAGTGGAAGGTCACAAGCCCCAAGACTCCCCAAGTTTAAAGGTAGGGGCAGTGTGTGTGTGTGTGTGTGTGTGTGTGTGTATGTGTGTGTGTGTGTGTGTGTGTGTGTGTGTGTGTGTGTGTGTGTGTGTGTGTGTGTGTGTGTGTGTGTGTGTGTGTGTGTGTGTGTGATGGGTAGATTTAGGAGTAGGGGCAGTGTGTGTGTGTGTGTGTGTGTGTGTGTGTGTGTGTGTGTGTGTGTGTGTGTGTGTGTGTGTGTGTGTGTGTGTGTGTGTGTGTGAGTGAGTGATGGGTAGGTTTAGGGGTAGGGGCAGTGTGTGTGTGTGTGTGTGTGTGTGTGTGAGATGGGTAGGTTTAGGGGTAGGGGCTGTGTGTGTGTGTGTGTGTGTGTGTGTGTGAGTGATGGGTAGGTTTAGGGGTAGGGGCAGTGTGTGTGTGTGTGTGTGTGTGTGTGTGTGTGTGTGTGTGTGTGTGTGTGTGTGTGTGTGTGTGTGTGTGTGTGTGTGATGGGTAGATTTAGGAGTAGTGTGTGTGTGTGTGTGTGTGTGTGTGTGTGTGTGTGTGTGTGTGTGTGTGTGTGTGTGTATGTATGTGTGTGTGTGTGAGTGAGTGATGGGTAGGTTTAGGGGTAGGGGCAGTGTGTGTGTGTGTGTGTGTGTGTGTGTGAGATGGGTAGGTTTAGGGGTAGGGGCTGTGTGTGTGTGTGTGTGTGTGTGTGTGAGAGTGATGGGTAGGTTTAGGTAGGGCAGTGTGTGTGTGTGTGTGTGTGTGTGTGTGTGTGTGTGTGTGTGTGTGTGTGTGTGTGTGTGTGTGTGTGTGTGTGTGTGTGTGTGTGTGTGTGTGTGTGATGGGTAGATTTAGGAGTAGGGGCAGTGTGTGTGTGTGTGTGTGTGTGTGTGTGTGTGTGTGTGTGTGTGTGTAAGATGGGTAGGTTTAGGGGTAGGGGCTGTGTGTGTGTGTGTGTGTGTGTGTGTGTGTGAGTGATGGGTAGGTTTAGGGGTAGGGGCAGTGTGTGTGTGTGTGTGTGTGTGTGTGTGTGTGTGTGTGTGTGTGTGTGTGTGAGAGTGATGGGTAGGTTTAGGTAGGGGCTGTGTGTGTGTGTGTGTGTGTGTGTGTGTGTGTGTGTGGTAGATTTAGGTGTAGGGGCAGTGTGTGTGTGTGTGTGTGTGTTGGGTAGATTTAGGGGTAGGGGCAGTGTGTGTGTGTGTGTGTGTGTGTGATGGGTAGGTTTAGGGGTAGGGGTAGGGGGTGTGTGTGTGTGTGTGTGTGTGTGTGTGTGTGTGTGTGTGTGTGTGTGTGTGTGTGTGTGTGTGTGATGGGTAGGTTTAGGTTTTAGGGGTAGGGGCAGTGTGTGTGTGTGTGTGTGTGTGTGTGTGTGTGTGTGTGTGTGTGTGTGTGTGTGTGTGTGTGTGATGGGTAGGTTTAGGGGTAGGAGCAGTGTGTGTGTGTGTGTGTGTGTGTGATGGGTAGGTTTAGGGGTAGGGGCAGTGTGTGTGTGTGTGTGTGTGTGTGTGTGTGTGTGTGTGTGTGTGATGTAGGTTTAGGGTAGGGGCAGTGTGTGTGTGTGTGTGTGTGTGTGTGTGTGTGTGATGGGTAGGTTTAGGGGTGGGTGTGTGTGTGTGTGTGTGTGTGTGTGTGTGTGTGTGTGTGTGTGTGTGTGTGTGTGTGTGTGTGTGTGTGTGTGTGTGAGAGCATTTTGCATTGTGAATGTTTTATGCATTGTTGGAAGTGTGCCACTTCATTTCTGTATGCGTGTTCTGTGTTGTTTCTGTTTTTGAGGATGAATTTTGTCCATTTTTAAGCGGGGTCTCAGACCCTGAGTGTGACTTTTTTTGTCACACGAACATAAAAACAGATATCAATCCAATTCATTTTTTTATTTGTAGATCTAGAGAGTGTTGACAACGGTACAAAGTCTCATGCCATTTGGACAAAGAGAAAAAATAAAAAGATTTGAGCAAACATCCTTTGGGGTAAGAAAAGACCCCAAAGACCTTAGGAGGGTTAAATTCATAAAGATCCACATTACTGCCTGAGAAATTACTTATTTTTAAATCAATAAACATAATTTCAAGATTCAAGAGTTTTATTTGTCACATACACAGTTATATACAGAATATACAACCGGCAGTGAAATGTAAACGGGTCCGCTCCATGGACAGTGCAAAATTCACAGTTCACATAATTATAATAAGACACTACAGAGCAGTTACCAATCAAATGAAATCAATAACATAATGCACCTTTGCACTGCAGAGGTGGTACTGAAGATGCCTCGGAAATGGTAAATTACAAATGCATAAATAATGTTGAGAATAATGTTTTATTTTTTATTTAATGTTTGTATAAAAGCAATATAATGTTTGCAGTCTTGCTCTTGTGATATTGCTTAATTATATCACGTTAGAATATAAAAATCCAGATCTCATACAATACTTTTGTGCAATCTTGAATTTTGTGAGCATTTGTATTCATTTTGGTGTATTTTTTTACACAATCCCTCATTTCTGAACCGGCACAATACATCAATCAAAGTAGAAATAAGCTATTGCCTGCATCTGAAGCAGTAAGTTTTACATCCAATCACATTAATGATGTTAATAAATAAATCAGACAATGCACCGGCGATTTAGTAATATCCCAGCAGTTGTGGGCTTGACTGGTCTTCCTAAGTCTGAGACCGAGACAAGACCGAGTATAAATGTGGTCGAGACCGAGACAAGACCAAGACCAAGATCGGTCTCGAGTACTACAACACTAGTAAAGCCACATCTGTCTCTCCGTCTCCCTAAAGTGATCCAGAACATTGCACAGTTTCACTGGCAGGATCGCTGTAATACAGCTGAACTTTCAGCCAGCATGTGTCCAAGTATAGGCGAGTACTGTCGCCTTTAAACAGACAGACGGGGAGAGTATGCGTTAGAAAGGAAGAGAACGCTGTGTAGGAGGAAAACAAAGGCCAACATCCCACTTATAGCGAGACTCATTATCATCCAAAAAATTGAAATGCTTCCAGTGAGATCTTCCCCTGTCTACAGGCCTCTTCTCTTTGTTATGGAGCAATTCTTCTGCCAGGCCACTTTGTTTATTGTCGGCATCCGTGCCCATTTGGACAAAAAAAGGTTAGTCTTTTAAAACACCCAATCCTTTCCAAATCACACTTCACCAGCTATCCATCTCACACTTACAGCTTTCCGTCCTATCCCATCTTTCCATTTCCTCTCACATTTCTGCTGTTGTCGTATCTCCAGGACGACGCACACGCAAAAGCTGGATTTCAACATGTCAGATATACGATGCTCTACAAAGGATCTCTCAGGGCGCGAAGGAGCCTCCAGCGGTTTTGCCTGCTGAGATCTACAGTTCGTCAGGAAAAGAGAGAGAACTGAAAACCGGGAACTGAAACATCTTGCACTAATAATAGCAATGGAGTGGCTCTCATTAGGAACGTCCCATCCCCAACCATTTTAAACTAAAAGCACTCATGTTTATCCATTTCTTTCCCTGTCTGTTATATTACCTCCTAATCGTCCTTCTTTTCCCTAGACTCTAAAAAATGCTGGGTTAAAAACAACCCAAGTCGGGTTGAAAATGGACTAACGCAGCGATTGGGTAGTTCTAACCCAGTAAATGGGTTGTTTTAACCCAGCGGTTGGGTTAAATATTTGCTTAAAACAACCCAGTCGCTGGGTTAATAGTCTGTAGTCTGACTGACTCAGTAGTGCAAGTTAAACTCTAACAAACGCTGGGTTGAGCCTGTTGGGTCATGTTATTGGGTTCTTTTTTCCATTGTTGGATAGGCTGGATCAATCTCATTGACCGTTGAAACAAAACACTCCTCCACCACCACCAGCCCTCCGATGCAACAACCCAACAGCAGCTTTACCAGCAACCCAGCTGTTGAGTTACACAGAGCGCAGGCCTTTTGCATCCTCATCCAGAGAGCAGCACAGAACTGGAGGATTTTGTCGGAGTGTCTTCTCTAACATCCAGAATGACTTGAGTGGTGTGTAAACAGAGCGCTTATAAACACTTCAAACGCATGCATATACACAACTTCCGGAGATATTCCTGACTTTCACAAATATTAGATCATTCTCCAGTGGTTTATTCATTGTAGGTCCAAGGAAACATAGAACCTTACATACATTTTTTTTTCATTAAATAAATTAAATTAAATATATTTTTATTTTAATTAAAATAAAGAAATTTAAAAAACTAAAATAAGAAATAATATAAACAATCTAAATAAAATAAATACAATAAAATTAAACTAAATACACATTTAAATAAATACATTAAGTTTATTTATTTCATTTTATATAAATACATTTTATTTTTATTTTTATTGCATTTTTATTTTAATTTGTCTTTGTTTTTATTTAATTCATGTATTTATTTATTTTACATTTCTTTAAGTTTTATTTAAATTAAATAAATTAAAATAAATACATTCATTTAAATAAAATTCATATTAATTAATACATAAATCAAAATAAATGAATAAAAATAAATAAAAATACATAAAAAATACATAGATAATACTATAGATAAATAACTAAAATTCTCTCTAATAGAAAAAAACACATGTAAATACACATGCAAAAACCCTTAAGACTCATTGAACAGCATTATCAATTGATTTTGAATCTTTTGAACTCTTGCCGTTTCTCTCTTCTCTCAGGAGTTCTCAGGAACAGGAACTCACATTAGGAACAAACTGCTCTCATTAGGAATGTTGCATCCCGAACCCTTTCAAACAAACAGCCGTCATGTTTATCCACTTCTTTCCCTTTCTGTTATAATACCTTAATCTTCCTCCTTTTTTCCCTAGTCTGAATGACGCAGTACTTAATGCAAGTTAGTAGTGGTCATATCTCAAAATGAGCATGCTGTCCTTTCCTCTGCACTAAATTTAGACTTTTTCCTCTAGTAAAAATGTATGCGCCAGAGTAGGTGACTAAAATCACTGGCTACAACCCACGTCACTGCTTACGAGGTGTGAGGGCGTGGCGAAGCGAAGCGTGCCAACCAGACCGAGGACCTCGTTCCTGGAGACGTAAGAAAACAGAAATAAAACCTGATGGAATATTTCTTTCCACTGGCTTGTAGGAGGGTGAGGACATGGAGTAGCAGGTGACTATCGTTTCTGGAGCGCCAGAGCAAGTGTTCCGTGACTCACAATTAGATATAAAAGTGCTAAAATATCCATTTCCCAAATTCCATTTACGATTATTCTCGTAAATAATAAAGTCGAGAGCGGGCAAAGTGCACTCCGGTAGTGTTCTGCAGTGCATTAATGGTGACACGTGCAAGTACACTTAAAAAAAAAATGTATAAAAAACTAATTAAAACATAGATTACTGGGGTGTGTTTTACAAGAAAATACTATTTCAGTCTACACTGAAAAAAGTTAAAAAAGCAGTAAACCTAATTCTCACTCAGAAATTGCTTAAGTAAATCTTATATCACTTTTTTCAGTGTACATGGTAAATGTCAAACCATCACAAAAACTGTGAAGTAAAGCAGTGAATCATATCGCTGTCATTCGAATGAAATATTGAAAGCTTGCGCCACTCAGTCTGCCTGGCTGCATCCCTGGAAGTACAATTATATGAAAGCATTGGTGGAAGGGCTTGAGTGGGCGACTAACGGTCCGCTAACAGACGGAAGGAGGAATAAGTAGCGGAGCGCTGGAAGGAGGAATAAAAGAGAGGGAATCCTTGGTCCGGAGCGCTGGCACAGCTCAGGGAAGCTGGAAGAGAGGGCGAGGTGGCGGGTGGAGGTGGGCAGGTTAGTCATTAAAGCAGCCGTACAGCAGCCGTGTCGTCTGGATAGACCATGGCAGGCGTGAAGGAGCAGGAGAGAGGAAGAAACGGATGACTGTGACTCAGCAGAAAACTGCGCAGTCACTGAAACCTACTGAGGCCTGCACAAACAAAACCCTTTATTTTGAGCGGGTGGGATTCAGATACAGACTGAAATGGCTGCTTGTTTATTTTCCTATGTTTCAACTGCATTGTTTTACCCTTGTTCCAGACCCAGACATTTATTATTGCATTATGCAAACTCGTTACAAACATACAAATTAGCTACATGCTGACAACTATTATGATCTAAAAGGCAAGTGCAATAAAAATAAATGATCATTTATTTATTTATAACGAACTAAGACTGTCCAACATTGACGTCATTTCCAGCACAACCAGCAATTCTGCAGCTATTAATTCATTGAAAAGTTAGCAAACGGACTTGATTACCAAAGATAAAAAGGATGTTGTGTCTTCACAAAAAAAAGTTATATATCACTTATGAAGAGAACACTTTTGAACAAAATATATTATTGTGCATAATTTCCAGTTATGCCGTAATATTTCAATTGACAATGTCAAATAAATAAATGGATGGATGGATGGATGGATGGATGGATGGATGGATGGATGGATGGATGGATGGATGGATGGATGGATGGATGGATGGATGGATGGATGGATGGACAGAATGATGGGTGTATAATGGCTGGATGGATGGATGGATGGATGGATGGATGGATGGATGGATGGATGGATGGATGGATGGATGGATGGACAGAATGACGGGTGTATAATGGCTGGATGGATGGATGGATGGGATGGATGGATGGATGGATGGATGGATGGATGGATGGATGGACAGAATGGCGGGTGTATAATGGCTGGATGGATGGATGGATGGATGGATGGACAGAATGACGGGTGTATAATGGCTGGATGGATGGCTGGATGGATGGATGGATGGATGGATGGATGGATGGATGGATGGATGGATGGATGGATGGACAGAATGATGGGTGTATAATGGCTGGATGGATGGATGGATGGATGGATGGATGGATGGATGGATGGATGGATGGATGGATGGATGGATGGATGGATGGATGGATGGACAGAATGACGGGTGTATAATATAATGGATGGATGGATGGATGGATGGATGGATGGATGGATGGATGGATGGATGGATGGATGGATGGATGGACAGAATGACGGGTGTATAATGGCTGGATGGATGGATGGATGGATGGACAGAATGACGGGTGTATAATGGCTGGATGGATGGCTGGATGGATGGGATGGATGGATGGATGGGTGGACGGATGGATGACAATTGTTTCTGTCAAATTGTACCCTGACAATATGTTAAATAAATAAATAAATGCATAAATAAATAAATAAATATAAATATAAATGCATGTAGAGTTACAGTATGGACCAGAGCCTGCTGGACTGATCGGGGTCCTGCTGCATCAGTGGCTGATAAAAGACATCCACACTTAGGCTGGAGTCTTCCCTTCTCCATGTCCAGAGTCGGATAAATGAACAGTGTGCAAGAACCAGGAGGACGGAGTGGGAGAGACTGGCATCCTCATGAAAATGCTACTTTTCTTGGAATGCCTTCAAAAACTGCACTGCTTTTCCCTCTGAAGGTTTTGTAAAACTCGCAGCTGTTTTCTTTGCAAGCAGTTTTTGCCAAATAGTTAATCATAATAATCACACTACTATTAGTTGACGTCAATACGAATAACATCTAAAGATGATTGGTGTAAATCACTACTATAATGCCCCTGGTATGGAGCGATTGGATGCAGTTTGTGTTCCTTCCTTTAATAACCCAGTGGAAAACAAGTGGAAATGAATTTATAAAAGACAAAAGTCAAAAGACCTGGTTCTGATTCATTTTTCCCCACATGTAAAAGTCAAGACGGATTTGCCATACACGGCATGTTACAATTTCATGTGTGTCTGCTGACCGCTGCTGAGATGAGGCTTGACAAGGTAGGGCAGTTACTGCGG
The DNA here is from genome assembly GCA_018749465.1 of Paracanthobrama guichenoti. NCBI lineage: Eukaryota > Metazoa > Chordata > Actinopteri > Cypriniformes > Gobionidae > Paracanthobrama > Paracanthobrama guichenoti. The sequence goes on from CM031954.1 coordinate 21,955,336, forward strand.
CTGTGATTTGTTGTGGTATTTGAATAAGAGACTGCTTTGACAAGTTGTGGAAGAGAACACAACGGCAGGAGACAACGTGGTTTTTCCACCTTCACCCTCCAGCAAAGTGTGGCTCGGGCTTTAAGATGACAATAACTATTACATCTAAGTCCATTAATACAGTTCTACAAAATGTCAAGCAAATAACATGACTTTCATGAGATGCATTACAGCTTGTAAGGATTAGTTCTCTGAAAAGTAGAATAAGATAACGTACAGTCAGTCTGCATCATTTCAGTTTATACCATGGTCTGTCTAAATACTCAATTCTGGACTCAAGGCTGGAAGGTGTGTGTTCAAACTGTGTAATGCACAGGTAGTTCCAGTCAGTTTAATCACTGTCCTATACTCCAAAAACTTCATGTAGATGTCGTAAAATGAATCTGTATGAATAAAACGACTTGCTACAAAAATCTTCTGAAGAGACTCAATCACTTTATTTGATGAACAGATTTAATTTAGACTTTTATTCACATATAAACATCAAAACGGATCAGATTTGGTAAATGGAAGCTCAAGAATGATTGCTTTAATGTGAAAAACCCAATGAGGTTCATTCTCAAGTTACGCAGCACGCTTGAGCTTCAGCAAGAACCAATGAGGTTCATTCTCGAGTTACGCAGCACGTTTGAGCTTCCTCGAGAACCAATGAGGTTCATTCAGGTGTTACGCAGCACATTTGAGCTTCAGCAAGAACCAATGAGGTTCATTCAGGTGTTACGCAGCACATTTGAGCTTCCTCAAGAACCAATGAGGTTCATTCTAGTGTTACGCAGCACGTTTGAGCTTCCTCAAGAACCAATGAGGTTCATTCAGGTGTTACGCAGCACATTTGAGCTTTAGCGAGAACCAATGAGGTTCATTCTAGTGTTACGCAGCACGTTTGAGCTTCTGCAAGAATCAATGAGGTTCATTCTGGTGTTACGCAGCACGTTTGAGCTTCAGCGAGAACCAATGAGGTTCATTCTAGTGTTACGCAGCACGTTTGAGCTTCTGCAAGAACCAATGAGGTTCATTCTGGTGTTACGCAGCACGTTTGAGCTTCAGCAAGAACCAATGAGGTTCATTCTGGTGTTACGCAGCACGTTTGAGCTTCAGCAAGAACCAATGAGGTTCATTCAGGTGTTACGCAGCACGTTTGAGCTTCAGCGAGAACCAATGAGGTTCATTCAGGTGTTACGCAGCACATTTGAGCTTTAGCGAGAACCAATGAGGTTCATTCTAGTGTTACGCAGCACGTTTGAGCTTCTGCAAGAATCAATGAGGTTCATTCTGGTGTTACGCAGCACATTTGAGCTTTAGCGAGAACCAATGAGGTTCATTCTAGTGTTACGCAGCACGTTTGAGCTTCAGCGAGAACCAATGAGGTTCATTCTAGTGTTACGCAGCACGTTTGAGCTTCTGCAAGAACCAATGAGGTTCATTCTGGTGTTACGCAGCGCGTTTGAGCTTCAGCAAGAACCAATGAGGTTCATTCTGGTGTTACGCAGCACGTTTGAGCTTCAGCAAGAACCAATGAGGTTCATTCAGGTGTTACGCAGCACGTTTGAGCTTCAGCGAGAACCAATGAGGTTCATTCAGGTGTTACGCAGCACATTTGAGCTTTAGCGAGAACCAATGAGGTTCATTCTAGTGTTACGCAGCACGTTTGAGCTTCTGCAAGAATCAATGAGGTTCATTCTGGTGTTACGCAGCACATTTGAGCTTTAGCGAGAACCAATGAGGTTCATTCTAGTGTTACGCAGCACGTTTGAGCTTCTGCAAGAACCAATGAGGTTCATTCTGGTGTTACGCAGCACGTTTGAGCTTCAGCAAGAACCAATGAGGTTCATTCTGGTGTTACGCAGCACGTTTGAGCTTCAGCAAGAACCAATGAGGTTCATTCAGGTGTTACGCAGCACGTTTGAGCTTCAGCGAGAACCAATGAGGTTCATTCAGGTGTTACGCAGCACATTTGAGCTTTAGCGAGAACCAATGAGGTTCATTCTAGTGTTACGCAGCACGTTTGAGCTTCTGCAAGAATCAATGAGGTTCATTCTGGTGTTACGCTTGCACGTTTGAGCTTTAGCGAGAACCAATGAGGTTCATTCTAGTGTTACGCAGCACGTTTGAGCTTCTGCAAGAACCAATGAGGTTCATTCTGGTGTTACGCAGCACGTTTGAGCTTCAGCAAGAACCAATGAGGTTCATTCAGGTGTTACGCAGCACATTTGAGCTTTAGCGAGAACCAATGAGGTTCATTCTAGTGTTACGCAGCACATTTGAGCTTCTGCAAGAACCAATGAGGTTCATTCTGGTGTTACGCAGCACGTTTGAGCTTCAGCAAGAACCAATGAGGTTCATTCAGGTGTTACGCAGCACATTTGAGCTTTAGCGAGAACCAATGAGGTTCATTCTAGTGTTACGCAGTACGTTTGAGCTTCAGCGAGAACCAATGAGGTTCATTCTAGTGTTACGCAGCACATTTGAGCTTCTGCAAGAACCAATGAGGTTCATTCTGGTGTTACGCAGCACGTTTGAGCTTCAGCAAGAACCAATGAGGTTCATTCAGGTGTTACGCAGCACATTTGAGCTTTAGCGAGAACCAATGAGGTTCATTCTAGTGTTACGCAGCACGTTTGAGCTTCTGCAAGAATCAATGAGGTTCATTCTGGTGTTACGCAGCACGTTTGAGCTTTAGCGAGAACCAATGAGGTTCATTCTAGTGTTACGCAGCACGTTTGACCTTCAGCGAGAACCAATGAGGTTCATTCTAGTGTTACGCAGCACGTTTGAGCTTCTGCAAGAACCAATGAGGTTCATTCTCATGTAACTAACCCTTTAAAATGAATGACAAAAAAAAAAAGTATGTGGCCAAGAAAGAAAATATATTTGGAGTCGCACCACATGACATTTTATAACCTAAACTAACCTTGCTTTGTTATAAAAAGGTCAAATTATCTGATATTTTTAGAGACTTACTGACCTTGACACAGTCATAAGGGTCTGCAGGGGTCCTTCTCTATGACATCATTTCCTTTTTTATTGTTTTTTGTGGTCACACTTTGAGAACCACAGGAAATAATAAAAGACTGTGCCAAGAAATACTAAAAGATTGTGCCAAACTACTGGAATTTCATTTTGAATGCATTTTTAAAACAAATGAATACGTCTAGACAACAACAACAACAACAACAACAAAAGAATTGAGCATGTCACTGACTCTTATATTAACTTTTTAAGCTATTGACGTGATCAAATCTCTCTGTCTGACTCTCTTTGTTTATTTCTCTCATGCATGACATCTTTTTTTCGAACTGTAATAAACCTGGCAGTGTATATTATGAATATTGTTGGCTCTTTGACAAATTGCTTTTGCTCCTCTTTTGTAAGTTGCTTTGGATAAAATGATTTGCTAAATCCATAAATAAATAAACCACAAATGTGTACACTAATTCACTACAAAGCAATGTTACAGCATGACATAAAAATGTGCTCTAAATCTGACAGTATATAAAGATGCTTTCTGCCTAGTACCAAACGAGCACAAGTGTGTATGCAAGTATTTCTGTGCCAGCCTCACAGCAGAAGAAAGCTATTACAAGTAACTCAAAAGACAACAACATCCTCACTGACAGAAACCATGAGGCCTAACTGCATAATATGGACTCCAATTACGTCTTCTAACAGAACGAAGAGGTCCTTATGCGCGTCTTTGAATGCAGCCGCAGCTGGTACTGCAGCGCTGAGGCACCCGTCGCCAATTAAGACAAAAAACAAACGACAGAATCTGCCTTTTACGAGCTGTGATTTGCGTCCTGACCTTTTTCCAGCTTTGCCGTCAATAATCACAACAACAACTTTAAACGAACTGAACAAAATCTTTCATGCGCCGTTTTACAGCTTTTTTTTTTTTTTTTTTACAGTGATGGAGAGGAAAATCCCATAATGCGGGTTCGTCTGTTTTGATGAGCTGATGTTTGATGGGAAAATATGCTCTCAGAAAAAAAAGCTGTCACTGGGGCGGCACCCTTTCAAAAGGTATAGCGTTGTACGTAAAGAGTGCATATAAGTACCTTAAAGGTACATAATAGAACCTTTTTAAAGGGTCCCATCCCAGTGACAGCTTTTGTACCATTTTTTCTAAGAGTGCATGGTGATTGAGCTTGCATCTGATGTCAAGAACTGATTGTGATCAAAAGTGTGGTTGTTCTCACATGTGGCAGGGATGGCGCGCATTTCATGAGCTGATGTCATTTAAGAGCTCGGAGCCCAACCTAACTGGGATTTCCTATGGCCAATCTCCCCTGGAGCTCATGGGACAGACCGTATGCTCTTCTGCTCGATTTAATACTGGCCAGCATTACGTAACACAACCCATAACGGCAAAGGCAACAATAATGAGCTAATGCAAGTGGTGTTTAGAGGTTTACTGCCCTGTTGCAAAGCGGACACCAGGATGTCAGTGCTGGACCTGGAACATGTGTCAGCCAATCATTTGCCTGTTAACATGATTTATAAAAGAGTGGATACCCTGATAATAGTGATAAACACTGGACGCTCATGGGCGGAATCACTGAGGATTTCTGCCACTTTGGTATGTGGTATATTACAGCAAATATGCATTTTGATCAGATACTATCTGTGGAATTTCAGTGGAATTGTGGTATTTCTTTATGTGTGGATCTATTCATGCATTTAAAACGACATACAAATGCCATTCATATACAGTGGGTACGGAAAGTATTCAGACCCCCTTAAATTTTTCACTCTTTGTTACCAGAACCCTTCCTAGAGCTGGCCGTCTGGCCAAACTGAGCTATCGGGGGAGAAGAGCCTTGGTGAGAGAGGTAAAGAAGAACCTAAAGATCACTGTGGTTGAGCTTCAGAGATGCAGTCAGAAGATGGGAGAAAGTTGTAGAAAGTCAACTATCACAGCAGCCCTCCACCAGTCGGGGCTTTATGGCAGAGTGGCCCAAGAGAAGCCTCTCCTCAGTGCAAGACACATGAAAGCCCGCATGGAGTTTGCTAAAAAAAACACCTGAAGGACTCCAAGATAGTGAGAAATAAGATTCTCTGGTCTGATGAGACCAAGATAGAACCTTTTGGCCTTAATTCTAAGCGGCATGTGTGGAGAAAACCAAGCACTGCTCATCAGCTCATCATGCTGCGGGGGTGTTTTTCAGCTGCAGGGACAGGGCGACTGGTTGCAATCGAGGGAAAGATGAATGCGGCCAAGTACAGGGATATCCTGGACAAAAACCTTCTCCAGAGTGCTCAAGACTGGGCCGAAGGTTCACCTTCCAACAAGACAATGACCCTAAGCACACAGCTAAAATAACGAAGGAGTGGCTTCACAACAACTCTGTGACTGTTCTTGAATGGCCCAGCCAGAGGCCTGACTTAAACCCAATTGAGCATCGCTGGAGAGACCTGAAAATGGCTGTCCACCAACGTTTACCATCCGACCTGACAAAACTGGAGAGAATCTGCAAGGAGGAATGGCAGAGGATCCCCAAATCCAGGTGTGAAAAATTTGTTGCATCTTTCCCAAAAAGACTCATGGCTGTATTAGATCAAAAGGGTGCTTCTACTAAATTGCTTTACCTTATGGTTCTATGGGCTGCCATAGACTTCCAGCCAGAATAAGAATAAGAATAAGATTACAGGTACAATAGGTGCCATTGCACCTTCGATGCTTGGCTCCTAATAATACAGGTTAGGATCAACATGAGGGTGAGTAAATAAAGGCAGAATCATTCATTTTTGGTTGTACTATCCCTTTAAGAATCTGCAGAATGAGATATAGCCTGAATAAAGAAGTAGAGGAGAGGCATGAGAAGATAAGAAAGAATCAAGCACATAAATTCACACAAATGAATACCTTTCATATTTATATTATTCCTGGCGTATGGCTATCTCTGTATGCAGCCCCACATGGCTTGAGCTGTACATCTCTCTCGCTCTCTCGCTCTCTCGCTCTCTCGCTCTCTCGCTCTCTCGCTCTCTAGCTCTCTCGCTCTCTCGCTCTCTCGCTCATTACTCCAGTGCTTTTACACAAAAGCCTCTCATTAATGCATCTCGCTGTTCCAAGTGGTCAAGCGCCAGCACTAAGACTGGGAGGAAGTGCATTCCATCACCAATGGTTTCTGGCAAAGCCGTAAGCTACTTACCACGGGTCCTTCTCATGCCCTGTGCAGGGTAACTCTAGCCTGACTAACCTAGACAGGACATCTTAACTTAAAGGGATAGTTCAGACATCATTCACTCAACCCTCATGTTGTTCCAAACTCATACGACTTGTATATGTCTGAATTTTCATCTGTGCTGGTATAAAGATCAAAGAAATTATGCTATTTTGATCTATGAATGCATTCAAAATTACAATAAAATGCAATTCATACATTTCTGAACTAAAAAGTATTTTAATAATGTATTTTATTGGTGGGGGTGGGCTGATGCGGCTGCAACACGGCTCTGATTAGGGGGTTAAACTGAAGCACATGCAGGGAGCACCTACAGATGGATCTCATTCTCTCGGCACACACACACACACACACACACACACACACACACACACACACACACACACAGTAATTTAAGGTCAGTGAAGACCACATTAATGCTGTTGGCCAGTAACAGGATGGACATATTGAGATACTTATGGAGTGATTTACAAGAGCCTAGACTGCTGCAACAGGCATGAAGACTTCTGTTCATCTCGATCTCGTCATAAATTCTTAGTCTTTTCTTCCCTATTGTGACAATATCCGAGTGAAACGGCTTCACGAACAAGAACAAATGTAGGGCGGGGCTTGTTTTTGTCCATGGGGACTTGATTGGATGGTTGTGACTTGCTATTGGTGAATCTCATGTGAGTGACAGGGTGCCCAACCCTCGTCATCAGAAAAGTTATTCTGATTCAATATTAGGAAGAACGAAAGTCCATTTTGATTTTATGGTGACTGACTTTAAGTGAAAATAATAGGGAAATAAGCATGTAGATTTAAATATCCAGGATCAGCCAACAAATATTAATATCAAACGATACTGGACAACAAAAAAATAAATCTATAACATATAGGCTTTTTTTTTTTAAATTGCATCAGCTGTTAAACAATATGGAATGGATATATAAAACAACCCTAGTTATGAGTAGCAATATATGTGTATACACACACACACACACACATATACATTATATATAAAATATATTCTGCTATAATTCATACTCAAAGTAAAACTGTACAGACATTCATTGCAGGATTGTTAAAACAATCAAATAAAATACTATTGTTTCATTCATTTATGTAATTATTGAAGATTAGTGTTAAAATATTGTCTTGTATTGTTTTTGTGAACCCAATATTGTGTATCGTCACATTCCTAATTATACCAGAATATATAATGAATAGTTAAAGGTGCAGTGTGTAGTATTTATGAAGATCTATTGACAGAAATGCAATATAATATACATTATGTTTTCAGTGGTGTATAAAGACCTTACATAATGAACCGTTATGTTTTTATTACCGTAGAATGAGCCGTTTCTATCGACACACACCGCGGGTCCCTTTATAGTGAAAAACGGCATTTTGCGCCACCATGTTTCTACAGTAGCCCTAAAGGGACAAACTTCTCTACAGAGCGCTAGTCACTCGCTGCTGTCTCAGACGATGACATCTTTGTCCTGTGTCATAAGGAGCAGTGAGTGGTGGACGGTTGCAATTCACAACCTCACCACTAGATGCCGCTAAAATTTACACACTGCACCTTTAATTGAAGGGATGGCAACCGATTATCAGAAAGACGCAACGCTTTAAGAGAATTCTTTTGTTAGCAGTTGTGCATACAAATTTCAAAGCTCAGTATCTGTTCTAATAAAAAAACAAATATGAATCAATATTCCTTATGACACACACCCAATTACATACAAATCAATCTGGAGACTACAACCCGGAGCTCCTCATACTCAAAACAAAAAACAAAAATCACTACCAATAAATGATTTTGATATCTACTTACTGATTCATGCATTTATCCACTGACCAATATGAAATCATAAGATTGACAGATATTAGAGTGAAGTTCTTTGAGTCTTTAGTATCGGTCTTAAACACCCTACAGTAATAGTTTACTGACATTAAAGTGCAGAACATGTTCAGATTCCTTTCCTAAAGCTACTGGAAGCCAAACTCTATGTGTGTATATTTTCTCCTGGTCTGAAATAACTAGGCACCATGTTTCTGTGTGTCGTTAGGGTTTGTGTGGGCTCTGTGCGCTGCCGAAGGCTGTTTTGTGGCCACCGTGACCACCTTTGTGAACATCGGGCCTGTTTGTGGTGGTTTAGACACAAGCTTCCTGCCAAAATCTGCTCTTTTTCTTTCTCAGTCCACTTGCCAGATAAATTTATACCCGTGCTGACGGAGCGATGCTCATGACCGGAGCTGCTCAAAATCAAGCATGCTTTCTTGCTCGTGCTTGTTTATCTTTTGGTGATCCTCTCATGTCACTGTTCCACCTGAAACAATCAAGAGCTTTACTTAGTGGTTGCTGAACATTCGGAAGATTGTGCAATAGCATTTCCTCAGCTTTTCCACTGTCCTTTGCTACACACTTCGGTATCTTGGTGTGTGGCTCGGTGAGTCTGCAATGTGGATGTGGAACGGTGCCCATAAACACAGCCAAACATTCACAAAATGTGCACACATGTTTTTATACGCATGTTTTACAACACAGAGTCAGAAATTGTTTACTCCTGCAACATTGCAGAACCTCAGTCTTAAGGCGAGACACATAAACTGCTTAGACTAGTCTTAAAAGTTAGTCATCTAATTGTTTCTCTTCAAGACTGGTCCTAACTTTTTAAAGTCAGTTACATAAAAAGATATTTCATCTAGACTGATTATTGCTTGACTAATTAGTCAAATTAGTTCTCAAGACATAAGCTGTATCCAAAATCACATACTTCCCTAATATATAGCATGCAAAAAACAGTATGGTAAACCAGCAGTATACAGAATGAGAAAAATCCCCGGATGCCCTACTACATCCGGAAAAACTCTGAAGTGCGCATTCGATGGACACTTTACTATCCCGTGAGGCCACTGGAGAGGATTTATGAATGGCGGTGATGTGACACAACTGACACTGGTAGTTTACATAATTACATTCATACTATAAAGAACATACTTTAACAGTCACGAAGTAAGTTCAAATTCAAATGTAGTACTTACTCAGTGTGCGATATTGGATGCAGCAACAGTCGTAAAGTCCCACTGAAGTGCCTTGAAATGCCCAGCATTATTCAATGTGTTGACGTAATTTCCACTGAAACAGGAAGACAGGGCGGGACATATCGATCAGCTCCTTCCCTTTTTAAAAATAGCCAATAGCATTTCGTTTATATCAGAGCCGTTGAGTTTGGTAAAGCCACAGTTTTCTCCTAATTTCTAACCGTTTCTCCTCCTAATCTCCTAAAATATTGTTCTGTGCAGAATTGAAACGGGTCTGTTTTCTGGTCTGTGCCGACTGGATCACATGATCCGCTCTGTGCTATCGTGTCTCTTGACCGGAGCTGTGGCGGTTCACGTGACACTAATGTGAAACCAGACTTCGGGGGCATTTACCCCAACCGAAATTTACAGTGTCTGATCCCCTATATAGTGCACTGTCTGATTCATTCCCTGTCCCCTATATAGTGCACTGTCTGATCGTTCCCTGTCCCCTATATAGTGCACTATCTGATTCATTCCCTATCCCCTATATAGTGCATTGTCTGATTCATTCCCTATCCCCTATATAGTGCACTGTCTGAATCGTTCCCTATCCCCTATATAGTGCACTGTCTGATCGTTCCCTATCCCCTATATAGTGCACTGTCTGATTCATTCCCTATCCCCTATGTAGTGCACTGCCTGATTGTTCCCTATCCCCTATATAGTGCACTGTCTGATCGTTCCCTATCCCCTATATAGTGCACTGTCTGATCGTTCCCTATCCCCTATATAGTGCAGTCTGATCGTTCCCTATCCCCTATATAGTGCACTGTCTGAATCTTTCCTATCCCCTATATAGTGCCCTGTCTGAATCGTTCCCTATCCCCTATATAGTGCCCTGTCTGAATCGTTCCATATCCCCTATATAGTGCACTATGTGCCATTCACAGTAAATGTGTGAACAAGTGAGCGATTTAATTTATAGATAACAGTAAGACTAACATATTCATACTAAAAGCCCCCCCAAAAAAACTTCCATTTTGATTTCATGGGGACTTTAACATAGTGGCTAAGTTTATGCAACTGGCCACAAGTGAACAGGGCACAACAATTAAAACAAACAAGTTTTACGAAATGCAAATTAGGTATTATTTAATTAAAAATACACTCATTTGCAGAACAGAAATCTGAGCATTGGATATAGCCAGATTCAAAATTCTTGTTTTGTTTTATTGTCATTTTAGAGTTTTTGATATTTTAGATTTAGGTTTTTACTATCAACAGGAATAAAACTGTAACGTTTGGTGTAAGTAGATAGATATGTAGGCCACTTTAATTGAAATATACAGATGTAAATAAAAAAACCTGCAATAAAATAAACACTTAAAAGTGTGTTTTGGATGTTTTCTTTCCACTATTCCGACACATTATTCTGACAAAAGTCAAACTACACAAAATTGACCAGTGCATGAAAACTCTTGCTTTAAAGGAAACATGAAATTGTCAGTGTGTGTTTGAGCTCTCATTATGTGTTGAGTCAAATTCCAAGCATTTCCCAACCCATTTGAGCTTCCAAGAGCTACAAAAACACACTTTCTTAAAGACCCCATGAAACGTCTTGACGAGCATGGATTTCTTTCCTGTGTTGACATATTTGCTATTGTGAAAGGAAGTTGAAGTGGGGATGGCCTAGCCAATAAGCTCTGAATCAATTGCTTCACTTTTCAATGTTTCAAAGCACTTAAAACACCACAGGCTTGTTACAGATCGCGATTTCAGTTTCATTCCGATGAATTGCTCAGCCCTACTTGGTCCTACGCGGTCTTTGATCCCTAATTTGACCCCATTAAATCACTCTAATTTGATTTAATGGAATACATTTTTATCTTTCATGTTGGCTGGGCACTACAGGAGTGAACGGGAGTGTACAGAAGTGTGTGTATGTGTGTGTGGCGTGGAGCTATGTGAAGGCCGTGGGATTCTCTGCAATTCTATCTCCCACTCCAACCACATTGTACACTAAGACCCTGAAGTTTACCTGTTGCTAGGCGATGGTACTATTCATAATTCTTGTCCTTGCTTAAGCTGCTATGATTCATGTCGGGTTCACAGTAAATGGCTGCGTAATTGCACGTTGCCGTTCCAGACTTCAGAGGTGCTGAGTTCTGCTGGGTCGATGTGCTATCGCTATTAGCATGGCCACTTTGGTCAGAAATATGAGCCACACATGAGCCAAGTCCTCATTCCAGGAATGCACTCCGAACTCAAATAAATATGCCGTAGCATATCATCCATACTAAATCAGGGTCGATGGCCTGGACCACACCACATGACACCCTAACCAGTGTTTTGATGAGCGAGCTCAACGAGAAGTGCTTACAAATTTCCTTGATAATAAGAGCTTGATATAATATAAATATCAGAGTTAAACACGTCAGGCCTTTGTTTCTGTGCACAGAGAATATTTTTATAGAAACCACTGTGGTTTTGTGCCACAAAGGCAAGAGAGCCATAATAATGGTGAGGTCGGTTTAGGAACGGAGAAATAAACTCCAGACTACTCTAAACATACATCTGCATTAGAGCCCACAGGGAGGAAAAAACACAGGATCGCTATGGTTTGAGTATCTATTAAAGGTAAGACGGACCATAGGAGGTACTGGCCTGCCACAGGTTCAGTGTCATCTTTACAAATCTCACTTACTAGGTCATGTGCGCCTTGACAAAACAGACTAGCTAAACCAGTACTCTAGCTAAACCAGACTGTGCTAGTCTAGGGGTTGTGCACAGGGGTGCCATAATGAGGACGAATCTAAGGGCCCTTAATAGACAGGTCACCTTGTGGGGCTGGTCCCTTTTCCAGAGAATTTCAGCACTCTGAAACCCCCACCCCGCCCCATGGGGAAATGCACTAAAAAAAAAATTTTTCTGAATTGTCCGGTGAACGCACATCTCACGCACATCTGCATACACTTGAGTGCCACACCCACAATCTCAACATCCAATCAACAATAAATGCATAGACCCAAATCTCCACCCTACTTTTTTTATAATCTGTTACATTCAGGATCAATATAATGTAATGTAATAAGGCTGCCCCTAAGTTGACTAAACATATAATAATTAATATAATATAATATAATATAAATTAGTGCTGTCAATCGATTAAAAAAATAATTAATTGCATAGTTTTCACGATTAAAAACATTTTTAATATTTTTATATTGCAATAATTTCACAGTTACTCTCCAAATTAATGCAGAAACAATGTAAAGACAGTATTTTTATATATATTTAGTGGCTTTTTATTGTGTCCGGCCTAAGGCACACCTGTGCAATAATCACGCTGTCTAATCTTGCATCTTCATATGCCACACCTGTGAGGTGGATAGATTATCTCGGCAAAGGAGAAGTGCTCACTAACACACATTTAGACAGATTTGTGAACAATATTTGTGTACACTGAAAAAGTCTTGGGGCAAAAACAAAAGTGTTGCATTTATAATTTTATTCAGTGTAATTAGTATCATATAATATAATTAGTATAATTAATATAATATAAAATGTTATTAATATAATTGATATCTATCCATCTATAAAATGTATAATATAAATCTTAAAGTTGCAATGAAAATTATATAGTTTAATGATATATTATAATAAATAGTAACATCCTTATAATGTCACAATTAATATTTTTCCATAACACTGTATAATGAAAATATTTAGCTACTTTTACAGATAATCATATTTTACGGTGCTATACGTTGTACTTATTTTACACTTAGAGTAAATAACTGCCATAACCTACTGTCCACACTTTCTCTCCTTACACTCCATCATGCAGTTTTCTATTTAAAGCTAAAGCATTTGAACAGACATCATGATTTCAATCAAACCAGACAACTGACTCAACATAAGAGCGGTGAAGAGCATATCTTTGAGAATGTCCAGGCCAGGAGAGAGCGGTTTAGCTTGGCGATAATCGGGTCTGTTTGCTTGTTTGTACATTTATAGAGCGCATTCGAGAGAACTTTTCCCATGATGTCAAAGAATCAACCTGTGCTCCCGCTGGCTGTTAATTCACACACACACTTACACACTGGACTTTGGGGTCGGTTTTGTCAGAAAGCATGACTTCATAGCCGTGGCCCTTGGGCAGTGGGGTCTAGCAGAGCTTTAAGCCTGGATAAACAGCCCAGTGGGAATACCTCTCCTTCCTCTGTTTTTCCAGCTCATGTGTTTGTTGCTACTCATTCCCTCTCAATCGAGCAGTGGTGCACATGCTGTCAAACCAGTTTTGGCCAGTCACACCTCGACAGTTGACTGAGACGGCACCATGGAAACCAGAACATGGTGTGCCAAGGATGGGAAAGAGACATTTTGGGTAATAGTAAAAGACATTGATCAGAATAATTGGTAACACTTTACAATAAGGTCTCATTTGTTAACATTATGCATTAGTTAACTATGAGCAATGTATATTTTTAAAGCATTTATTAACAAAGGTTAATATATTTTTGTGTTCATTTGTGTTTCATTTTTAGTCATTTCGTTATGTGCTTTTGTCATTTTATTCTTTTTTTCTTTTTTTTTTTTTTTATATAAATACAGCTAATTTATTTATTACCAGTTAATAATTTTAGTACTTCAACTTGCCAAGACAACATTTTGGTAACACTTTACAGTAAGGTTGTATTAGTTAACATTAGTTAACATGAACTAACCATGAACAACACATCTGTTCAGCATTAGTTAATCTTTGATAACGTTAATAAAAATCCAGCTGTTCATGGTTTGTCCATGTTAGTTCACAGTGCATTAACTAATGTTAACAAGATTTTAATAATGCATTAGTAAATGTTGAAATTAACGTTAACAAAGATAAATAAATGCTTTATAAGTGCAGTTCATTATTAGTTCATGTTAACTAATGAACCTTATTGTAAAGTGTTACCAACATTTCTAATGTTCGTTTAGTTTAAGTTTTTCAACTAATGTTTATATTTTATTTTAGCTTTATTTCAATTAGCAGAAATGTTTTTAATATAATACAGTGCAGTACCTAATGTTAACAACTTAATAAAAATAAAAAGCATTAGTAAATGTAGAAATTAACATTTATATTGTTTGTTAGTTAGTTCATGTTAACTGATGAAAAAAAGAAAGAAAAAAAGAAGAAGAAACCTTATTGTGAAGTGTTACCAAATAATTAATTACAGTGACTTGAACTTGTTTGCGTTGGGATAAATGAAAACAAAATATCCGATATGGGGTCTCACTACATATTGTATTTACAGGAAGTTCCAAAAGCTTGTCCGACTGAAAGCATAGGCTTTGTGGACTCTCACCGAGATCAAAGAAGGATCAACAAACAGTTGTGTAAGGAGAGTCTGAGGGGGGAAAGTGGAAAGTCTTTCAGATATCTCTCCAGATTAAATCCTATGGAGGTAAGGAGCACCCTACTGTCCGGCTTTAGGGAAAAGCAGAAACGCACACCAGCTCAGGTTAACTCGGCTCATATGGCAAAATTTAAAGAAATAATTTGTGGAAAATTGATTATTATTTACTCACCCTCTTTAAGTTGAACACAAAAAGAGAAATTCTGCTGACGGTCATGGTTTTCCATGCAATTGAAATGAATGGGGATTGAAGGTTTTATGCATTAAAAACAAGACACAGAAGCATCATAAAATGATTCACACAACTGGTACAACACAAGTCTTCTGAAGTCTCATGACAGCTTTGTGCGAGTTAAACTGGAAAACTGGATCAGTCGATTCATAAACAAATCATTCAGACTGGTTTTGGGAACTGGGTCAACTGATTCATTCAAAAGATCCAACTCAAAAGAATGATTCATTCATAACTCATGACTCAGGCTCAAGAATGCACTAGGGACACATAGAGATTTTTCAATGAATAATGTCTTACGTTTGTACTTGTAAGAGAAACACTAAAACTGAAATTTAAGTTAAGTTTTTATTTAGCAAAAAAATGTAAAAAAAAAAAAAAAAAAAAAACCTTTGGTAAATACATTTGGGTAAAGGGGAAATTGAACTTATAGGGCTGTGGTCGTGGTTAGCTGTGTTTTTTGGCAGGAAAACAATAGAAAGAACACCACATTTTGGAATGAAGTTTAATAGTTAAGTTTTACTAAGTTTAAGTTGAAAGGGGTCATGAACTGAGAAATAAAATTTTCCTTGAGCTTTTGACATATTAGATGTTATCACACTATAAGAATTTCTAAGTTTCAGAACTGAAATCTTCATTGTTAGTCCAAAAACAGCTTTTATTGTAACCAAGCTCAGAGAACAAGTCGTTGTGGAATGAGCCTGTAATAGATGATGAAAGACCGCCTCTGCAGAAGATTAACGCCTACATCATTGCAACTGTGGCCCCGCCCACTGGAATGTTAGTGAGATGATGAGGAGAGAAGAGCGATACAGGATGGACTACAAATAACATCCTCTTCCAAAGGATCCTAATGCTAGGAATGTGCTTATTTATTTTCAACAATGTGAATGTCTCAGTGGAGCATTATTTATTTGTATTTGCTACATTTCACTGTGGATTCTTTGGGGAATCAGTCGCAATTTCTTTGCAAAAAGACTTTTATGATATGGTCTCGCGCCACAACTCCTGTTATAATCAACAAATCTCTTATTTACATCGTGTTTGCACTGTTAGTTATGATGAAAGCATTGGTTAGTGTGCAGAAATCGAGTTACAATGATGAGATCACAGCATTCATGAGCTCAACATGTCTGTGATCGGCTACAATGCTCATCACTGCAACCTTTCATGCCACAATCTGAATATAATGCCACAATCTAAATATAATGCCATAGATCTAAATATAATGCCATAGATCTAAATATAATGCCACAATCTGAATATAATGCCACAATCTGAATATAATGCTATAATCAACACTTTTCACAATTAGTTAA
This sequence comes from Paracanthobrama guichenoti, assembly GCA_018749465.1. NCBI lineage: Eukaryota > Metazoa > Chordata > Actinopteri > Cypriniformes > Gobionidae > Paracanthobrama > Paracanthobrama guichenoti. The sequence continues at coordinate 21,971,525 of CM031954.1, forward strand.
CCTTGAGAGCTGTAATAGTAAAAAGTGCTAAAAGTTTTTGAGAGAATTACACATGTAATAGCCTAGATGTCAGCCAATCACAGCAGTGGGCGTTTACACTGAGGTCTCACAGAGGCCAATCACAGCAGTGGGCGTTTACACTGAAATCTCACAGCAGCCAATCACAGCAGTGGGCATTTACACTGAAATCTCACAGCAGCCAATCACAGCAGTGGGCGTTTACACTGAAGTCTCACAGCAGCCAATCACAGCAGTGGGCGTTTACACTGAAATCTCACAGCAGCCAATCACAGCAGTGGGCGTTTACACTGAAGTCTCAAAGCAGACACGCCCTTCAAACAGAGTGTTCAAGTCAGAGGTTAAAATCAGGGTAGAAAAAAATGCTTTTTATTTCTAAATTATGACCATTTCTTATGTAAAAATTATACAAAAATTATACTAACATTATAAGTGCACCACAGGAAACATTATAAAATAATAAAACAATGCAGTTCATTACCCCCTTAAGTAAGTTTAACCAAGTTTAAGCTTATGATTTGCAAAGGTATCGTTATGATATGACTTTACTTGTTGAGGCACATGACTATTAACTAATTGTTAAATATTAATATGACATTAGTCATGGATTTCAATTTCCAGCCCTTGATTCCACTGTGCCAGATGAACTGCCGCATCCAGGATGCAAATTGCATTTTGCACTGGTGGAAAAAAAGTTTAAGTGCAAAATATCCAGATACTATCTGGATGCCACGTGTAAAGGGGTCTTCGACAATAGTGCACAAGTCATGTGAAGGATTTTAATGATACCGGGTTCAGCAGAGCAACAGCACAATTCTTAAACATTTTCCTTTGTGTTCCACAGAAGAAAGGTACATACAGGATTGGAGCGACATAAAGGTTATGAAAATAATGGCAGAAAATGAATCTTAGGGTGAGCTCTCCCTTTAATGGTTTTGTCAGCCATCATGGATGTATAGAGTGATACTGGGATAATACAGTAATATGCTAAAAACCGCACTGTAGGAACAAGCCCTGCCCTGGTTTATATTTGAGATTAAAGAGAATATAATAGGATTTACTGAAAGATCATACTGCTAAACACTGCCTGGTAGTCATGGAGAAAGTATCATAAATATAAGTGTCACTACTATATCTGTGTGTAAAGCGGTCCTGAGCCAAATCCTCTGGCCTCTTCTCTCACCTGAAACAATCAATCCAAGTCACGTAGGCACTATGTCTTTTGACGACACACTTCATCACTACAGACACACACACATGGACAAACGGAGTAATATTATATACTTTTCCCTGACGCATTTTTCCAGTAAATTACTGAGCCTTGCCAGTAAAACAATATTCTTGGTTGCTACCAAGCTTCTTTTTTTTTTTAATCCTTTGGACCTCTGAAATCTGAACTTTTTGGAAAAGAGCAGCGACTGTCAAATGAGAGGCAACTCAAGTTTGGCTGACAGCTTCATCGTGTTTTCCGACTTGATCCTTCAAACTATTTTAAATGTACAAACTATTTTAATGTCCAGCCATCAAACTTATCGAGCCCGAGTGACTGCTCAGCACTCCTTTCAGAGCTCAGGAAACACGGTTTCATCACTTGTCCATTAGCTCTTTTGGCCCGGCTCTATGGTTTCACCTCCTTTTGTGTGCTCTCTCCGTCTTTTAGAGGAGAAACTAGAGAAAAAAAAGGCACTTACCCTGTTTAACATCCTTGACATCTATCCCAGTGGTTCTCAACCTGCTTAGCTTCAAGACCCAGGTTTAAGTGGCAACATAATACAAAGATTGCTTATTGCACAAAAGTAATGCATTAATGTATTATATAGAACTGAATTCTGAAAAAACAAAAACAAAACAAAAAGATGTTTTATCCTATCAAAGCTGTAATGTAATTCATATACCACTATGCAATGCACTCAATTTTAGTAGTCAATCGATAGATTGCCAAGGCCAATATCAGCTGAGATGGTCTTATTATTAGGAGATATCAGGGTCTGTGGCATTGGAAAAAGTGTAACGGCCACTTGGACCGCATGTGCACTGTTAACCAATCACATTACAGCCTTGATGTCATTGAATTACTTTCAGAGTTGTGTGACAGTCAATCACTGTTTGTTGATACCATAGAAATGAATGAGAAGTGCCGCAAACTGAATTATTCCTGTTGCAAAATTGTCCAGGACTTCTCTTATAAACAGCATTTTTTTTGGTGTAAGCCATAAAAATAGATCAATCCAAAACTAATCTTTAAGAGCAAACATGTTGAAGATTAGCCAATAGGCTATCGATTCATTAAATGATAGGCTGCTTTCCCACAAAAAAAGTGTAGTGTAGCCTCTCCTCCAATGACATCCATTAAAAAAAAAAAAAAAAAAAAAGGCATTTTGTCTCCTTCCCTGCATTAGTCTCACGTAGTTAGACATTCAGAAGGACGGCAGAAGGTCTGGACTCTATCGCAGCTTTCATTGGTCAAGGGCCACCCATGAGGACGATTGACTGACAAGTAACGCAACCAATCGCAGTTTGTTTTGCTCTGCGTCATGTTTAGGGGCCGGAACATGTAAAGTCAATGTCCCTGCAATTACAGACCGGCATGCATCTATAAATTATTCATTCAAGAATTGTCTGAATCGTTCCCTATCCCCTGTATAGTGCACTGTCTGATCATTTCCTATCCCCTATATAGTGCACTGTCTGGATCGTTCCCTATCCCCTATATAGTGCACTGTCTGAATCGTTCCCTATCCCCTGTATAGTGCACTGTCTGATCATTTCCTATCCCATATATAGTGCACTGTCTGATCATTTCCTATCCCATATATAGTGCACTGTCTGAATCGTTCCCTATCCCCTATATAGTGCACTTTCTGATCTTTCCCTATCCCCTATATAGTGCACTGTCTGATCGTTCCCTATCCCCTATATAGAGCACTGTCTGATTGTTCCCTATCCCCTATATAGTGCACTGTCTGATCGTTCCCTATCTCCTATATAGTGCGCTGTCTGATCGTTCCCTATCCCCTATATAGAGCACTGTCTGATTGTTCCTATCCACTATATAGTGCACTGTCTGATCGTTCCCTATCCCCTATATAGTGCACTGTCTGATTGTTCCCTATCTCCTATATAGTGCACTGTCTGATCATTCACCATATCCCCTATATAGTGCACTGTCTGATTGTTCCCTATCTCCTATATAGTGCACTGTCTGATCGTTCCCTATCCCCTATATAATGCACTGTCTGATCGTTCACTATCCCCTATATAGTGCACTGTCTGATCGTTCACTATCCCTATATAGAGCACTGTCTGATCGTTCCTATCCCCTATATAGTGCACTGTCTGATCGTTCACTATCCCCTATATAGTGCACTGTCTGATCGTTCCCTATCCCCTATATAGTGCACTGTCTGATCGTTCACTATCCCCTATATAGAGCACTGTCTGATCGTTCCCTATCCCCTATATAGTGCACTGTCTGATCGTTCCCTATCCCCTATATAGTGCACTGTCTGATCGTTCACTATCCCCTATATAGTGCCCTGTCTGAATCGTTCCCTATCCCCTATATAGTGCCCTGTCTGAATCGTTCCCTATCCCCTATATAGTGCCCTGTCTGAATCGTTCCCTATCTCTATATAGTGCACTGTCTGATCGTTCCCTATCTCCTATATAGAGCACTGTCTGATCGTTCCCTATCTCCTATATAGTGCACTGTCTGATCGTTCCCTATCCCCTATATAGTGCGCTGATTGTTCCCTATCTCCTATATAGTGCCCTGTCTGAATTGTTCCCTATCTCCTATATAGTGCACTGTCTGATCGTTCCCTATCTCCTATATAGTGCACTGTCTGATCGTTCCCTATCTCCTATATAGTGCACTGTCTGAATCGTTCCCTATCTCCTATATAGTGCACTGTCTGATCGTTCCCTATCTCCTATATAGAGCACTGTCTGATCGTTCCCTATCTCCTATATAGTGCACTGTCTGATCGTTCCCTATCCCCTATATAGTGCGCTGATTGTTCCCTATCTCCTATATAGTGCCCTGTCTGAATCGTTCCCTATCTCCTATATAGTGCACTGTCTGATCGTTCCCTATCTCCTATATAGTGCACAATGTGCCATTCACCATGTAGAAAATAGAAAACGAAGTGACTGATTTCAGCCGTCTATTTAGAATCTATTTAATATCATGGGGGCGGGGCTTCAGATTCTAGAAAGCATTTGATTGGACAGAAAATCAGATAAGAAGCTGAAGTGCAGCGTGATGTCATCAAAATCATTGATCCGGATTGGCGGACATGAGAGACTGTAAGTCTATAACACTAGCTTATAAAACAGTAAGACTAATATATTCATACTAAAAGGCAATTTTGGTTTCATGGCGACTTTAAGACACAAACCAGAAGTAATTGCAGTTGTGCAGTTTATATGATTGGGGTAGGCCTTGTTCAGCAACTAGTAAGATAGTATGCCGATTCACCGCACATTGTCATTAGAAAGAGAGAGAGTAGTAGTAACAAGGTTTCATTCATAATGAAAGGTTACAAAAATGTTTGGCCACCAAGGGAGAAAACATCTCACATACCTGGGCTTCAAGGTATGTGGTCCATTATACCTTCTGAAATGTCACTAAATCTCTCTCACACACACACACACACACACACACACACACACACACACACACACACACACACACACACACACACACACAGTCCCTATCCATTTCTTCCATGATAAAGCATGATAAAGCAAAATGCTTCCCTGCTATAAACAACCGTTGACCTGAGATCCTTCCAAGGTTTTTTCCTGCTTATCCCCAAAGACTGTGAGGGAGAGAGACCTTATTTACTGCATTACATTTCCACCACAATCCCTTAAACTGATCAAATAAAGTAGGAGACGGTCGTATTTCAGCCAAACAGAGCAATTCATCATATCAGTTAAGAGCACATTTCTGTCTGCTCCCCTGATACAGGCAAAACATCTTAGTGATACAGCCGTTGTTATTTCTGTGTAAATGCATGCATAAGTCTCTCTGTGGCTCTTTCTTCTGTATGTTGATACTGTTGTGTATTAACCTTTGTGGTTTCAATCTGCGGTTCCCAGATAATAAAACATGATGCTCGTGATCGGTTTAACCCGACTCATGTGTTCTTTTGGAACTGTAGTCAATATATAACACTACACTGCATTCCACTTGGAATTTCCAAACTCCTACTTGGAAAAGTGCTGTAGAACACACAAACAATCAACTTGGAAACTTGTACGGAAATCCCCCATCTGATTTTGTCTGGATGATGTTACACAGACATGGTGGCACCCAGGAAGATGTGCAAACTTAATGATAAATATACATTTTTAAGCAAATTAGAGTCAAAATTCCTGCATTATACAACAACACCGGTTTTGGAAATATTTGCAGGGTGTGAAGTTAATGGTGAAATGTGGAATATCTGCAACAAGCATCAGCAAAAAGAAAAATATAATTTCATAACAAAATATAAATTAAACCATTTAAAAAATGATTGCAATCTGCCATTGGTCAGAAAAACAGGTACTCCCTCCCTCCCAAAAACTTGCAAAATCCCTTGCTTAATACTTTTTCTTGCAACTGTATATAGAAGAGTGTTAGCATGGCTCAACCAATCCAAAGCCAAGACTGGAATGATCCAGGCTTAAAGGGTTAGTTCACCCAAAAGAATTCTGTCATTAATTACTTACCCTCATGTCGTTCGACACCCGTAAGACCTTTGTTCATCTTCGGAACACAAATTAAGATATCTGTGTTGAAATCTGATGACTCAGAAAGGCCTCCATTGGCAGCAATGACATTTCCTCTCTCAAGACCCATAAAAGGCACTAAAGACGTCGTTACAAAGTCCATCTCACTACAGTGGTTCTACAATCATTTTATGAAGCAACAAGAATTTTTTGCGCACAAAACTATTCTCGTTGCTTCATGCATCGAACGACATGAGTGTAAGTAATTAATGACAGAATTTTCTTTTTTGGGTGAACTAACTAACTAAGTTTAACCCTTTAAACAACTACGAACATCATGTCTGGCAGTCACTGATAGCGAGTAGGAATATCCCACGAAAAGGTAGTTTAACAGCTGAAATATGAGTGCACTTCACACTCACACAGCCACCGGTCACCATGACATTGTGAAATGCTTTCTCTGACACACATTCACACTGCTGTGACGCTAAAATCCTCTAATCTCGGGTTGTGTAACTCAAGCGGATATTTTCTGTCTGTTTATGACTCGAAGGTCAGTTACAAAAGAGAACCGTCACTCTGTGTGATTAACATTTTTAATTTCCATGGATTACAATCTAAAATTAGCAATAAATATGATTACATGCTGCCTCAGGACTAGATGCTGATGCTGCACTAATGTTGTCGAATATATCAAATACACTATACGCCCCTCCAAATCACTGAGTTCAGGTGTTCAGTCACTTCATGTCACAGGTGTATAAATCAAGCACTAGGCATGCAGACGCTTCTACACACATTTGTGAAAGAATGGCTCGCTCTCAGGAGCTCAGTGAACTCAAGCGTGGTACCGTGATAGGTTGCCACCTGTGCAATAAGTCCATTCCTGAAATTTCCTCACTACTAAATATTCCACAATCAACTGTTAGTGGGATTATAACAAAGTGGAAGCAATTGGGAACAACAGAAACTCAGCCACGAAGTGATAGGCCATGTAAAATCACAGAGTGGGGTCAGCGCATGCTGAGGGTCACAGTGCGCAGAAGTCACCAACTTTCTGCAGAGTCAATAGCTCCAGACCTCCAAACTTCTGTGGCCTTCAGATGAGCTCAAGAACAGTGCGTAGAGAGCTTCATGGAATGGGTTTCCATGGCCGAGCAGCTCATCCAAGCCTTACATCACCAAGTGCAATGCAAAGCATGGGATGCAGTGGTGTAAAGCACGCCGGCACTGGACTCTAGAGCAATCTGACCAATCACGCTTCTCTGTCTGACAATCCCATGGACGAATCTGGGTTTGGCAGTTGCCAGGAGAACAGGACTTGCCTGACTGCATTGTGCCAAGTGTAAAGTTTGGTGGAGGGGGGATTATAGGGTGGGGTTGTTTTTCAGGGGTTGGGCTTGGCCCCTTAGTTCCAGTGAAAGGAACTCTTAATACTTCAGCATACCAAGACATTTTGGACAATTTCATGCTCCTAACTTTGTGGGAAAAGTTTGGGGACGGCCCCTTCCTGTCCCAACATGACTGCACTCCAGTGCACAAAGCGTCGGTCCATAAAGACATGGATGAGCGAGTTTGGTGTGGAGGAACTTGACTGGCCTGCACAGAGTCCTGACCTCATCCCGATAGAACACCTTTGGGATGAATTAGAGCGGAGACTGCGAGCCAGGCCTTCTCGTCCAACATCAGTGCCTGACCTCACAAATGCGCTTCTAGAAGAATGGTCAAAAATTCCCATAAACACACTCCTAAACCTTGTGGAAAGCCTTCCCAGAAGAGCTGAAGCTGTTACAGCTGCAAAGGGTGGGCCGACTCCATATTAAGCCCTACGGATTAAGAATGGGATGGTATTAAAGTTCATGTGCATGGAAAGGCAGGCGTCCCAAAACTTTTGGCAACATAGTGCATGTCTTGTTTTCTGCAGTATTTCTACACATAATTTACACGCGTGCAGCTTATGATCCAGTGTTTCAGCGTCTTGGTTCACAATAATTGCAGCAAACTCCATTTCATGTGCTGTGAGTTTAACATACATTTGGGAAAGCAACATGCCCAACATGTTCACATGATTGTTTTATGGACAGCTGGATTTGTAATGAGAAGAGTTTCTAAAGCTGTGGTCACAGAAACTTAAAAGGCTTACTTGCCATTTTTCATCAAAATAAAAGTGTGAGGGTTAAACTCTTGCAAATTAAGATATTAAGTGTCACGATTCACCAGTGAGAGTCCCTGAATACCACCAGAGGGCACTCCATCAAGGACTACATTTCCCATAATCCTTTGCCCCGGACTCATCATCACTCATTGTTTACACCTGTGTCTCATTTACCTCATTTCCTCTATATAAACTATATAAACCATGTTCACCTTGTCATTCACTGCTAAGTCTTGTTAGTTGTATATACACTGCATTTGTGGGCGTTCTCCCTTGTTTCTGGTCTCTTGGTCTTGAATTACTTGCCTGTTCCATGGATTACCCTTTTGCCTGTCTGTCCTGTCTTGTTTGCCTGTTTGGACCTTGCTGTACTTTTGACTACGATTGTGGATTACCCTTTCAATAAAGCTGCGTTTGGATCCTCAGCCTTCACGTCTCAGAGCAGAACGTTACATTAGGATATAAGTATGGCAATTTTACTACTGCAGTGTAAAGAGGGAAAAAATTATATATTTATTACAAAATGCTATTTATATACATTTATATACAATGCAATATACAATTACTATTAATACTTATATTAAGAATAATAATAAACAACGCAGGATGTACTGGGTTTCTCCTACATGACTTCTAATCACACAGAAAGACTGAAATAGAAAGAATACAAGAAGAAGCGCTCTCTTTTTTTGCCGTTGTTTCTTTTTTGGTTCTGCGATGGCACAAGGACAAAGGACGGTCTCCTTTCCGTCTGTCAACGGGTCATTTACAGGAATAGAGAAAGATCCGTTATCGCTCAGTAACTCTTTTGATTGCATCCAAAGCAAACATGGCTCTCTTTCAGGTCGCTGGTTTTTCTAAGGACGACATTTTTGAGCTCTGGAAGCACGTCCGCTCCCCTCGTCACCTCCCTCTCGGATCCATCCTCAAAGTCACTCTGCATGGAAGAAACCTGGAATGAATCAGCTAAAGCTTACATACATTTGCCATTTCATCTGCATTGTGAAGGAACTGTTGAGTAACATGTTGCATAATGTTCTCTGGCTTCTCCCATAGATTTGCACAGAAGGCAATGCCGTGCACGCCAAACCAGTGGTGTGTGGCTCCTAGGAAACACTGGCAAAATTTCAGCATCATGACCCCGACCCAGCCTTCTTCCAATGTAGGGCTGCATGATATATCTAATTACAATTAATACCACAATATGGCGTACTATGATTTAATTATATCCGCTATCTGCTCCAGAGGCACTGCTCATCCATGCAAAAGCTGCGTTCATGCCATATCATAATTACAGTAATTTCTACTCAGAGCTGTTCACATACTCGGACTGGGAATTATGCATTTAAATGGCACCACTATCGATGCATAAATTAATCTGCAGCAGTCAGGTGGTATGAGTAGGAGCTCTCAGAAAATGTCCAGCTCAATCTGAGGATGTGAACGATTTTTAGAAGTTGAAATCTTGTAATCAAGACATTGTGTGAACGCACAAAGTGTCGGTTTTTACTCCGAAACTGGCAGCGCATACATCCATTTACCAGCAACATGTCAAAATATAAGCTTGATGGTTTAACGTTTGAAACTATGATATTGTACATTTTCAGTTGTACTATAAAAATATTTTATTAAATACTCGATTTCTTATTTTACAGTACAACAGTTACAATACTAATATATATATTTTGTTAAATATATTAGTTAATAATAATCCCAATAAAAAATAAAAATAAAAATAAATCACAATTATTAATAATTATTTTATAACGAACTGGTCAAAAACAGTGGGTATGTGCCCTATGCAAACTAAAGTGAAGATATTTTTTATAAAATTAATAAAATAAAAATATATAATAAATAAAAAAACAGTGGTATGTGCCCTATGCGAACTAAAGTGAGATATATATAAAAATAAAAATAAAAATAATAATAATAATAAATAATAAAATGTAATTTTTTAAAAATAAAATAAATCCCAAATTGTTCAGGAAGGTTCGCAAAATTATTCTCTTTTTAAATTATTTATATTCTGCACTTCTCAACAAAATTACCCCACAAACTCTAGAATGATTCATTCTCTCCAAATATAGCTATTCAAGTCATCTAGCGAGCATGTATTTATTCATAATTGCAATATATATATATATATATAGAAAAAGTAAATACAGCAATGTCAGATTTTTTCAACATCATGCAGCCTCGTTCCAATGTTTATCACATTTTTCATCCACCAGCGCTGATTGTCTTCCACGGTTTAAATGAACAAGCAGAAAGACAAGAGGAAGCCCGGCATCAAAGCAAATGAAAACCACGCTGTCCTCAAATGCTGCTCGCTGGGAAGCTGGATTTAACATTTTGCGGATTGAGGAAACTTCTCCGTTGCCAAGGGATGAACAGGAGTTGGCAGAGAGTCGCCGCATTTATTTTGGTCTGCTGCGGTTCCTGTGCGGTGGTGTCCGCCGCGATGGGCTCTTTCCGTGGGAAGTGGGTTGATTCGGGGCTCCTGTCCCACTGTGGATTATTTCCTTTCCAGCTATTGATGACGGCTCCGAGCGGCAGGCCATCAGGGAGAAACAGCAGGCAGAGGAGCTGAATTCTCATTTAGTTATCACTCTATACTCCATTTGGGCCCACCTCAATATTCATTAGCAAAGCCTGGCCGCCAAGAATATATAATAATTGCGTTTCTGCACACGGAGGAGGAATACCAATTCATTCAGTTCAAATAAATATATTCAAATCCGACTTTTCGTGCTCAGATCACATAATCCTACAGTAAAGGCACAGCTTTAGCTCATGACAAAGGCAGTTTTTGGCAGTTTTCTGGGAAACGCCAGTATAGTCGTATAGCACAGCTCTCCTGCAGCTTTGGCTGTCTCAACACGCATCTAGCGGCGGCTGCCAGGCCGGTCCTCATCCAAAACATAAACAAAGGAACATTATGTCTGTCAGCCTACACTGAAACATAAACAGCAATTTATCTCATCCACGTGGGAATACCAATATTCTTTTATACCTCCAAATTCCCCTGCTTACTTTACATTCTGACCTGCAACTAACAGAAATAGGATGTGAAGGATGAGACACATTATATGTGGGGCACTTTCCATAGATAGGATGCAAAAATCAAGTCTGAAAAACCTGAAAGAAAGTGTTTAATATTGATCATTTGAACCTCAAGAGGTTTGCCATTTAGTTCAGGGGCGGCGTTTACGTATGGCAGTTGCCAAACCCTGGCATTCAGACAAGCTGGGGAAATAAACAGCTCATGATGCCACTCGTTAGTTATAAAAGCACATTTAAACAGCCTGAGGCCAACGCCGTGTCCTAACCAGGCGCGATGTCCAATGTGACAAGGTTTCAGCGGCAAACCAGACTCGACCCGAGATCAATCAATCAAAAATCACAGCCAATCAGAAGAGCGTGTGGGTGGGCTCTCTCTGCAAGAGCACTGACTGCATTCGCAACGAAATAAGTACAATATCGAATTCCTAAATCTTACAACATTTTAGCATGATTAAAAATACATACTGCGTGACTTTATCACAGAATACTCTTGTTTGCTCACCTTGAGTTGACAGCTTGAACTTCGTTTCATTTATTTTCATGATCTGAGGTGAATTATCCATTGTTGCGTTCACAAAAAATTATATTCAAACTCACTTTAAATTCTTTTTTTACATTAAATAACGCACACAATCTGCACTTGTCATACTTTGTATGTTGTTCCAGCCACAAATCTCATTTTTCTCACGTGATTAGGACAGTGTATTTGCATTGCTTTTGTATTGTTGTTAAGTTCTTTTAGTGGATTTTTGTCCACATTTTGTTTAGATATAATATGATTATGTGGGAATGTCATTGTTGTATGGCTTAGAAGGACTCATGCCATACCCTAGGTTTGTGTGAAACGCCGCCATTGATTTAGTTCATCGATTAAGCCATTTTTGAAAACTACTACTGAATATCAATGCATCAGACTGTTCAAATGTTTTGCATGTGGCAAATTATTGTATTACTTATTGCTGTATTAAAACCAGTGTTGGGGTAACGCATTACAAATACGTAATCAGATTACTTTTTCAAGTAACTAGTAAAGCTATGCATTACTTCTAAAAATTACAACAAAATATCGGAGTTACTTTTTCAATAAGTAACGCAAGTTACGTTGTTTTCCCATTTATTGACGGACAGCTCTCCTGTCCCAATGTTGAGAAAAATCGTAAGTGCAGAGGCGTTGTGTGCACTGTGTGAACGTGATGGTTTTTGTAGCTCTAGACTAAATGTGAGCATGCATTTACTCATCTCACTTGCACAAAAAAAGATTCAGTATTCCTCAAATACTATGCAAGCCTCCAATAATTAAATATGTTAGATAAAACAAATATTTTTTATGCATTTAATCTCACTCTATTGACCAATCTACTTGCTGCTGACCTTTGATAATTCAGTTAAACCATAAGCAAAAATGTTAAATGTTTTCTTTCTTTACTTTTGGGTCTTTATTTTTGCCCAAAAATAGAACTTTGTATTATATAAAAACAAACAAACAAACAAACAAACAAACAAGCCCAGGTGAGAAAAGGTGATGCAACACATTACTTTTCTTAAAAAGTAACACAATTAGTTACTTTTTAAAGGAGTAAAGCAATATTGTAATGCATTACTTTTCAAAGTAACTTCCCCCCAGTTTTTTTTTTTGTCAACCAAGGCTGCATTTATTAAATTAAAAATACAGTAAAAACAGTCAAATTGTGAAATATTATTCCAGTGTAAATCAGCTGTTTTCTATGTGAATATATAGTAAAGTGTAATTTATTCCTGTGCTCAAAGCTGAATTTATCATCATTACTTCAGTGAAGGATCATGTGACACTGATCATAATATGCCGATTCGTTGCTCAAGGAACATTTTGAAACATTTTGACAGTTGAAAAATGGTTTGTGGAAACTGATCAAGGATTTTTTTTTTAGGATTATTTGATTAATAGAAAGCTGAAAAGAACATTTGTAATATTATAAATGTCATTTTTGATCAGTTTAATGCACCCTTGATGAATAGAAGTATAATTTCTTTCAAACCTTTGAACGGTAGGTTATTTTATGTCAGATAAAAACAGTAAAGATGGTCTGAGGTGAGACTGGAGAGGTTTAATTTGATCACCTCAAGATGCTAAACACTAGTTTAATGTGAAGACAGAAGAAGGTGACCGTCTTTTATTAGTTTTGCTTTACGCACTGAACCCTTCAAGGAGAGACCATCACATTTATTGGCGAGACTTCAGCCTCTCTTCATCTCCCCAGCCAGAGAGCATCATGACCCCAACCAGCCTCGTTCCAATGTTTATCACATTTTTCATCCACCAGCGCTGATTGTCTTCCACGGTTTAAATGAACAAGCAGAAAGACAAGAGGAGGGCCGACATCAGAGCAAATGAAAACCACGCTGTCCTCGGGAAGCTTTTGCGGATTGAAGAAACTTGCCAAGGTATGAACAGGAGCTGGTCGAGAGTTTTCACATGTATTCTGGTGTGATTCCTATTTGTACATACAAATATTTCTATATTTTTAGGGCAATTGATTTTTATAAAACATAAAGAAACAGAGCAGTGAACGAAATTCTAGGTCTAATTCTAGTTGGGAAATAATCATTTTGGGACTATGTGTAAATAATATTTGCATTAATCTGCGACTATTTGTAAATACATCGTTAGTCTCGAGATTCTTCCCGTTAGTGAATAAATACATAGATCCGCTGTTAACATTTGAATTCCTAGTGGTCTGGTGGTAGAGTTTTTGTAAACCGTGTCGAAGGTTATAGGCTCTAATCCGCCCTCATATAGTTTATTTTCTTCATTAAAATCAAACAATGTCCCCCTCAATGTCTATGGTGGTTATAGCCCTGCATCTGAGGCCATATCAAATGGAAAGGCTCTCTTAAAGTCAGTGTAAATGCCCAATGCTGTGATTGGCTGCTGTGAGACTTCAGTGTAAATGCCCAATGCTGTGATTGGCTGCTGTGAGACTTCAGTGTAAACGCCCACTGCTGTGAGTGGCTGCTGTGAGTGGCTGCTGTGAGACGTCAGTGTAAACGCCCACTGCTGTGATTGGCTGCTGTGAGACGTCAGTGTAAATGCCCACTGCTGTTATTGGCTGCTGTGAGACGTCAGTGTAAACGCCCACTGCTGTGATTGGCTGCTGTGAGACGTCAGTGTAAACGCCCACTGCTGTGATTGGCTGCTGTGAGACGTCAGTGTAAATGTCCACTGCTGTTATTGGCTGCTGTGAGACTTCAGTATAAACGCCCACTGCTGTGATTGGCATTACAGCTCTCAAAGTTTATTATATTATTTTTAGATTTGTTTATTATAAATCAAAGACTATAGATAAAAGGGACTTTTTTGTTATAACGAGAGTTTTGGCATGAGTTCAGAACTCACTGGTAAACTCACGCTGTTTGATCGACAGCTCCAGCAATTGTAAAGGGAGCGTTCTTTGATCGCTTTCTATATATAATTTAAATCACAGTTTAAATAACAGATGATTTTCATCCTACTAAGAGAAACACTGTGAAGTTGAGCGTTTAGTCACTGGTTTGATTTATTGACACACAGACAAAGAACATCTGACTGTACATGAATCATTACATATCAGAAATCACTGGTCTCAGATCAGGCATTAGAATGAACACGGTTACTCACGTTGTGGCATTACTGTCGAGGGCAACCTGTCACTCACATGAGATCCACCAATAGCAAACCACAACTATCCAATCAATTCCCCACAGTCGAAATCAAGCCCCGCCCTACATTTGTTCTTGTTCCAGAAGCATTTCACTCGTATATACAGCACAACAGAGAAGAAAAGATGAGCGCAACTTCAATTTCATGCCGACTTTAAGATTTCAACCCAGCTGTGAGGAATGACCTTAATGATTAAAAACTATGGTCTCTGTTAAAACACCCACTATAACACAATGAAACATTGACTGCAGAAAATAATTAAGTAATACCACATATCTCCAGAATTCAGGAAAACCAGATTAGATGGCCTTAAACTCTGGCTGTAATCAATACTGGTAACTTTGTAGCATTATAAACTATGCAATGTGCTAAAGGAGTCACACAACATTCTTGCCGGAAAAGATAAGATGCAACAAAAGTCTGGCCATGTGTTATATTTATGCTGTTCATACTCTTTCTATGGGTTATGAAACCAGTTGATGTTGACGGTGGGAATGCTCAAATGAAACCACTGTTGAGTATATGAGAGAGAACGGCAGGATTAACGCCTGATGCATATAAGCATGGCAAATCTGAATTTTAGGCTCTTTATCACGGCCCCTTCTATGTAAAACACTTGGTCTGTATTATTCACACTAATTGGTGAAAACTGTGAGCAGCGTGGGTAAAAGAGAAAGCTTGACCCTAATCCAACCTAAAGGGACACTTGCTGAACCAAAAACTGCAACTCAGACATTTTCCAGAACTAACAACAATGTTCAGAAATCTGATTATTTGAACATTCCAGGCACTATCCATAAACTGCAGGAGACTTTCAGGGAATGTTGAATTTCATTCTGCACTCTGTGGGTCTCATCACAGATTTTAGACAAACGTAAGTTTACATGCTTAAATACTGCTTGATGAAGACAAATCATATGCACCACACACACACACACACACACACACACACACACACACACACACACACACACACACGTAAACAATGCTGATCTAAAACAAATCCAAAACAACACAAGAGAATTAATGGGTTCACAGGAATGAGCACCCAAATTCCTCAGCCAAGGCTGGATGGGACTCCAGCACAGGGTTCAGAGAGGGCAGGCATCGGATGATTTGCATTGTTTCAATTGATACAAATAAAGCTTGCGGATCTTTTAAAATGTCACTATTAAAAATTAAACTGCAAATATGCTTTAGTTACTTCATGAAGCGTGATTTGCTGCTAGTCAGTTGCAGGTGGAATTAGGGGCGGGGCATTCTCATTCTATAGAGCATCTGATTGGACAAAAATATGTGTGGTGCAGGATGAGTCATCAATATTTTGGTCCGATTTTGCGGAAGAGAAATACTGTAAAAACTTGAATGTGCAAGGCCTCCGGTGTCATTTACTTCTATAAAAAAACAGTCTGTATGCTGCTTGACATTGTAAACTTTACTTTATTTATCAAATTATTTTAATTCATCGCCATAATCAAACGCACTGGTTTCTAGCGCAAATAATTTTACTGCACTTTGATATTCTTCTATTTAATTATAGCATCTAATGAATCAGAAGTCTCGCACATTCAAAGAAAATAGCTTATGTCCATCTTATTTTGTAACGTGGACGTTTCAAATACTTTCAATTTTGTAACACTATTAAACTGGCTGGAAGATAATTATTTAAAAATTAATAAGGTCTAAGATCTCAGTCAAAGGAACTATCATTATAAAAAATATTTTGCGCTATTAATTCCAGAAGGAAGCTGTCACTTCATTTATTAAATTGCGAATGAAAATATCTGTCTCTATTGGACTAGTGAAATTCTGATACATAAATTGTATATTAATTAGTGCTATTAAATCATTATATTAGTGTTTAATCCCATCCAAAATAAAAGTTTGTGTTTACATAATATATGTGTGTGTAATTATTATGTATATAGAAATACACAATCATTCATGTATATATTTAAGAAATATTTGCATGTATATATTATATATAAACATAACACATTTTTCTTATATGGGTGTGTATTTATATAATAATAATAATAATCATCATCATCATAACAATTATACTCCGTATACACACATATATTATGTTAACAAACATTATTTTGGATGTGATTAATCACGATTAATCCATTTGACAGCACTAATATTAATATAAAATACAATGTTTAAGCTGTGTTTATTTTTATTTCATTTATTAAATGAAGTCTCCATTGGTTTCACAGTAAAATTCTGGGGAGTATTTTATTGTACAAAATTACTGTTGAATATTGTAAAATCCTAGAAATATTTTGCATTTTATGCAACCTATAAAACATTAATCTGCACTATTACGAGATGTGTGGCCCACAGTAACTCATTCAAAAATAGTTGCCAATGCCAATAATACATAATTAAGATAAAAATGATTCCAGACCCTTAATCTCCATGCATCATCTTATTTGTCATCTTCAGTAAACAAGCTAAAAATCACATGAGGTTCTGCAGGAACATTATCCTATAAACTTGGTTCATATTCATAATTGTATAGAATATATTAGCCTTATAAAACAGATTAACAGCAGTATGATAGCGAGCACTAGAGCGTTCTCCTCTCAGTAGGAGGCAGGCATGCAGAATAGCAGGTAGTGTTAGTGTTCTGGCAGTAAACATTTACAGGGAAATGTGCAGAAGGTCTTTTTGTAAGGCAATTACGCTGCCTGCAAATTACGCTGCCCTGATGTAATACTTTCAAATTGCTGGTAGCATCCAGTCAAACTCTGAAACACAACGGCATGCAAAATGTTGCACAACTGTCTTCAGAAAGCAGAAATATAACATTTATTTATATCATTTTCATTCAGACCTCCAAGTACATTTTCAAAGTTCATAACCACCTAAATATTTCCATTTTACTTAGTTTACAAGCTTAAGTTATGATCTGACATCCGTTTTAGTGTGAACTTCATTTGCTCATTTGTCTTTGTGAAGAGACGTTTCATCAGGATGTGATCTAAAGCAGTGTGTTTTCATTCTAGACACTGGTGAAGATGGACGAACTTGACTCAAGTGTGAACACGGCCGATGATCAGTCTTATAAACAACTATATTCAAATGTCAAACCACTACAAAATCAGCTGCTGTTGAATTAAATGTTTGACTTTTTCAGGTAACAGATTTCAGCGTAACATTTGATATGTCCTTGAGCCCTAAATATTATGATTAAACAGCTTCCCTTAACATGTCTCATGATTTCATTAGTCAAAGGCTTAAAAAAAGTGTATATTATATTGCCAAAAGTATTGGGCCGCCCCTCCAAATCCCTGAGTTCAGGTGTTCAATCCCTTCATGGCCACAGGTGTATAAATCAAGCACAAGGCATGCAGACGCTTCTACACACATTTGTGAAAGAATGGCTCGCTCTCAGGAGCTCAGTGAACTCAAGCGTGGTACCGTGATAGGTTGCCACCTGTGCAATAAGTCCATTCCTGAAATTTCCTCACTACTAAATATTCCACGCTCAACTGTTAGTGGGATTATAACAAAGAGGAAGCAATTGGGAACAACAGAAACTCAGCCACGAAGTGATAGGCCACGTAAAATCACAGAGTGGGGTCAGCGCATGCTGAGGGTCACAGTGTGCAGAAGTCACCAACTTTCTGCAGAGTCAATAGCTCCAGACCTCCAAACTTCTGTGGCCTTCAGATGAGCTCAAGAACAGTGTGTAGAGAGCTTCATGGAATGGGTTTCCATGGCCGAGCAGCTCATCCAAGCCTTACATCACCAAGTGCAATGCAAAGCGTGGGATGCAGTGGAGTAAAGCACGCCGCCACTGGACTCTAGAGCAGTGGAGACGTGTTCTCTGGAGTGACCAATCATGCTTCTCTGTCTGACAATCCCATGGACGAGTCTGGGTTTGGCGGTTGCCAGGAGAACGGGACTTTTTTGCGCAAAAACATAGAACCCGGAATCGCTGCACTGTGTTTACTACGTGAACAGCGTAAGAGTCTGACACAGAAGTGAAGAAATTGTTGAATAAAGTCGTTATTTTTGTTTGTTTTTGCGCACTAAAGTTTTCTCGTGGCTTCATAACATTAAGGCTGAACCACTGGAGTCACATGGACTATTTTAACCATGTCTTTACTTCATTTCAGGGCCTTGAAAGTGGTAACAACGTTGCAGTCAGAAAGCTCTCGGATTTCATCAAAAACATCTTCATTTGTGTTCAAATGATGAACGAAGGTCTGACGGGTTTGGAACGACACGAGGATGAGTAATCACTGACAGAGTTTTCATTTTTGGGTGAACTATCCCTTTAAATGGTTTCACTCTGTGATCCTGCACAAGTTTCCTAGATTAAAGTTGTGTATCATAATACAGACATTCATGCATAAACATGGATATATTCTATGCTTCTAATGCATATAAATAGAATAAACTAGTCTTATATTTAGCATTATAGTAAAATTAATTTACATAATTTACAACAGATAATAAACTGCTACATTTGTTTACTTATATTATACCATCACCTCAAAAAAACAGCATATGACTAGGAAGGTAGATTAGTCCATGCTGTATAAAGATTAAGCTTGCATATTTTAATAAGACAGTGAACAGAACTTTGGACCAGAGTTCAGCAATGCACATTCAAGCTCTCCAGACTGAATTAATTTTGTGGCGTGCCGACTAAACCGGTCTAAAGGCTGTGATCACCACAAAAGGTTTAAGTTTGTTTAAGATCCTCTCTGCAAGTCCTTCCAAAAGAGTTGAAGGAGACAGAGCGCTCTCGTATAATTTACTTTGGAGAGTTTATACGAGCCGCGATTCCATTGTTCCGTCACACATTCTGGATTCTTTATGATGCCGAAGATCTATAGCAGCACAATTAACGACTTGCAAATGAATTCCAGAGAAAATGATTAGATGACAGAGAATTAACAAGGATGTTGATATTTCTGGCACAGGGATCAGTGAGAAACACACAAAGCGAAGTGGCCCAATTAGTGGGTGTTTAGCTGGAGGTGGAGCTCTGAGAGGGGGGTCAGTCCCCGGAGGACTAGTTGTCATGGGTACTAGCGTGTCACCGAGGGCCCTTTCTCTTTCACGCTTTCATTCTCCGTTCTGTTCTCCCTCTCAATCACCACCACAATTAGACACAAAAACACAAGTCTCTCTCTCTCGCTTTCTCTCTCCAAGGCCAAACTCTCTATTTCAGTCCCTTGAGGGAAGGCTGAACGAAGCAAAAAGTGTGTTTTTTATGAACACTGAGCTGAAGTGGAAAGAAAACTTTGAATGTTCTTTTCATTGTTTGTTTTCTTACCCTCACAGTTTTTCCCCTCCTCTAAGTTGATCTGTTCTTTTTGTCTAGAATTACATAATGGTGCCATCCATTCCCATTAAGAGCTGTTGCTTCCTAAAGCGAACAAAATGGGCAGTCTTTGCGCTTTTTCCAATCTGATGATGCTTTTTAAGTTTCTATACATACTGTAGTGTTGTGACATATGCATGTTGCATCTTTAGTATGTGGAATAGTGATGGGAAGATCCATTATTTTCTGTGAACTGGCTCTTTTGGTCTGTTTGCGCATGTCATTGTACAATGAAATGCATTTCTAACATCTGAGATATGGTTAAATAAAGCCTGTGTGAATGCAAATCATTGCTTTTCATTCACTTAAGTTAATGGTCATTGTTGTCAGAGTTTCATTCTGTGATCCTGCATCCAATTTCCTACATTAAAGTTGTGTGACTATCATAATACAAGTCTAAACAAATTAATATGCATGCACAAACTTTAGTAAAATGCCTTTACATTTTTCAACAAAGTTTAATACAATTTTATTTCATAATACTAGTTGTAGTAAGCATAAGAATATCCCATAGAGGAAAAAACACTGCACAGAAATAAAGCATCTCAAAGCAACTTCCATACATTTTAATGCATATTAATGACTAATCTAAACTGAGAAATGTTCAATATTAATATCACTGATCTATTAGCTCTGTGTGAAGACTGCAATTTCATTTCCAACAGCAGCAGACGATAGTGAAACTTGTCTAAAGCTACAGGGAGCAACAAGCCTGCCGGTCAAACACGCTGAACAGTCTGCGTTTCAAGAGTAAAAAGTAATGCTCTACTGTGCTTTATGGACTCGGTCGGCCAGTTGGCTCGCCACAATGCAAATCCAAGCTTGAAAAAAAAAAAAAAAACACCCTGGAGTCTTACAGAAGGAAGTCCTCATGTCTTACATCTGATGCTGCAGCACTAGTCTGAAGGTTTAGTCACACGTGTATTTACTCTACAGTGAGATGGCAAGCTGGCATCTGTGAGCTGCTTCTACTACACAGCAAGGAGATCAAATGGAGCACGAAAGGAGACTTTTGAACATGTCGTCTTTTGAGAAAAACAGTATAGGTTTTCAGATGACACACATCAATGTCTGAAACAGCCCAAATTTGCCAAGATACTAAAGTTTGCAATCAATATACAAACTGACATATTTCAAAAATTTCTTCCAAGACCATATTCTTAGGAGTTTTGTATGGAAGCTTGTTTCCACCCCATAAAAAATAACTTTTTATCTCACAATTCTGACTAATTTCTCTGTAATTTCTAAAATGCGACGCCCTTTCTCGGAGTTGCGATGTCATTTCACAAATGCAACGCCATTTCTCGGTGATGCGATGTCATTTCTCGGAGATCCGACGTCATTTCTCAAATGCAACGTCATTTCTCGGAGTTGCAACGTCATTTCTCGGAGTTGCGACAGCATTTCTCAAATGCAACATAATTTCTCGGAGTTGCGACATTTCTCAGAGTTGCGACGTCATTTCTCAAATGCGATGTCATTTCTCTGAGTTGCGACCTCATTTCTCGGAGTTGCGACCTCATTTCTCAAATGCGACGTCATTTCTCAAATGCGACGTCATTTCTCAAATGCGATGTCATTTCTCAGAGATGCGACGTCATTTCTCAAATGCGACGTCATTTCTCAAATGCGATGTCATTTCTCAGAGTTGCAACGTCATTTCTCGGAGATGCAACGTCATTTGTGTTGCGACAATTTCTCAGAGTTGCAACATAATTTCTCGGAGTTGCGATGTAATTTCTCGGAGTTGTGACGTCATTTCTCAAATGCAACGGCATTTCTCAAAGAGATGCAACGTCATTTCTCAAATGCGACGGCATTTCACGGGGATGCAAAATCATTTATGTTGCGACGTCATTTCTCGGAGTTGCGACGTCATTTCTCAGAGTTGTAACGTCATTTCTCAAATGCGACGCCATTTCACGGAGATGCAAAGTCATTTATATTGCGATGTCATTTCTCGGAGTTGCGGCGTCATTTCTCGGAGTTGCGGCGTCATTTCTCGGAGTTGCGACGTCATTTCTCAAAGTTGCGACATCATTTCTCAAATGCAACGCCATTTCTCGGAGATGCAACAGCATTTCTCGGAGATGCGACGTCATTTCTCAAATGCAACGTCATTTCTCGAAGTTGTGACGTCATTTCTCAGAGTTGCGACGTCATTTCTCGGAGTTGCGACGTCATTTCTCAAAGTTGCGACGTCAATTCTCGGAGTTGCGACGCCATTTCTCGGAGATGCAACGCCATTTCTCGGAGATGCAACGCCATTTCTCGGAGATGCAACATCATTTCTCGAAGTTGTGACGTCATTTCTCAAATGCAACGTCATTTCTCGAAGTTGTGACGTCATTTCTCTGAGTTGCGACGTCATTTCTCGGAGTTGCGACGTCATTTCTCAAAGTTGCGACGTCAATTCTCGGAGTTGCGACGCCATTTCTCGGAGATGCAACGCCATTTCTCGGAGATGCAACGCCATTTCTCGGAGATGCAACACCATTTCTCGGAGATGCAACGTCATTTCTCTGAGATGCGACGTCATTTCTCAAAGTTGTGACGTCATTTCTCAAAGTTGTGACGTCATTTCTCAAATGCAACGCCATTTCTCGGAGATGTAACGCCATTTCTCTGAGATGCAACGTCATTTCTCAAAGTTGTGACGTCATTTCTCAAATGCAACGCCATTTCTCAGAGATGCAATGCCATTTCTCAGAGATGCAATGCCATTTCTCGGAGATGCAACGTCATTTCTCAAATGCAACGTCATTTCTCGAAGTTGTGACGTCATTTCTCTGAGTTGCGACGTCATTTCTCAAAGTTGCAACGTCATTTCTCGGAGTTGCGACGTCATTTCTCAAAGTTGCGACGTCATTTCTCAAAGTTGCGACGTCAATTCTCGGAGTTGCGACGTCATTTCTCAAATGCAACGCCATTTCTCGGAGATGCAACGCCATTTCTCTGAGATGCAACATCATTTCTCGAAGTTGTGACGTAATTTCTCAAATGCAACGTCATTTCTCGGGTTGTGACGTCATTTCTCTGAGTTGCGACGTCATTTCTCAAATGCAACACCATTTCTCGGAGATGCAACGTCATTTCTCTGAGATGCAACGTCATTTCTCAAAGTTGTGACGTCATTTCTCAAATGCAACGCCATTTCTCAGAGATGCAACGTCATTTCTCTGAGATGCAACATCATTTCTCAAAGTTGTGACGTCATTTCTCAAATGCAACACCATTTCTCAGAGATGCTATGCCATTTCTCGGAGATGCAACGTCATTTCTCGTAGGTGTGACGTCATTTCTCAAATGCAACGTCATTTCTCGAAGTTGTGACGTCATTTCTCGGAGTTGCGATGTCATTTCTCAGAGTTGCGACGTCATTTCTCGGAGATGCAACGTCATTTCTCTGAGTTGCAACGTCATTTCTCTGAGTTGCAATGTCATTTCTCTGAGTTGCGACGTCATTTTTCTGAGTTGCGACATCATTTCTCAAATGCGACGCCATTTCACGGAGATGCAAATTCATTTATGTTGCAACGTCATTTCTCGGAGTTGCAACGTCATTTCTCGGTGTTGCAGCGTCATTTCTCGGAGATGTGACGCCATTTCACGGAGATGCGAATTCATTTCTCTGAGTTGCGACGTCAATTCTCGGAGTTGCGACGTCATTTCTCAAATGCAACGCCATTTCTCGGAGATGCAACGCCATTTCTCGGAGATGCAACGCCATTTCTCGAAGTTGTGACGTAATTTCTCAAATGCAACGTCATTTCTCGAAGTTGTGACGTCATTTCTCTGAGTTGCGACGTCATTTCTCAAATGCAACACCATTTCTCGGAGATGCAACGTCATTTCTCTGAGATGCAACGTCATTTCTCAAAGTTGTGACGTCATTTCTCAAATGCAACGCCATTTCTCAGAGATGCAACGTCATTTCTCTGAGATGCAACATCATTTCTCAAAGTTGTGACGTCATTTCTCAAATGCAACACCATTTCTCAGAGATGCTATGCCATTTCTCGGAGATGCAACGTCATTTCTCGTAGGTGTGACGTCATTTCTCAAATGCAACGTCATTTCTCGAAGTTGTGACGTCATTTCTCGGAGTTGCGATGTCATTTCTCAGAGTTGCGACGTCATTTCTCGGAGATGCAACGTCATTTCTCTGAGTTGCAACGTCATTTCTCTGAGTTGCAATGTCATTTCTCTGAGTTGCGACGTCATTTCTCTGAGTTGCGACATCATTTCTCAAATGCGACGCCATTTCACGGAGATGCAAATTCATTTATGTTGCAACGTCATTTCTCGGAGTTGCAACGTCATTTCTCGGTGTTGCAGCGTCATTTCTCGGAGATGTGACGCCATTTCACGGAGATGCGAATTCATTTCTCTGAGTTGCGACGTCAATTCTCGGAGTTGCGACGTCATTTCTCAAATGCAACGCCATTTCTCGGAGATGCAACGCCATTTCTCGGAGATGCAACGCCATTTCTCGAAGTTGTGACTTCATTTCTCAAATGCAACGCCATTTCTCGGAGATGCAACGGCATTTCTCGGAGATGCGACGTCATTTCTCGTAGTTGTGACGTCATTTCTCAAATGCAACGTCATTTCTCGTAGTTGTGACGTAATTTCTCAAATGCAACGTCATTTCTCTGAGTTGCGATGTCATTTCTCAGAGTTGCGACGTCATTTCTCAGAGTTGCGACGTCATTTCTCAAATGCAACACCATTTCTCGGAGATGCGACGTCATTTCTCGGAGATGCAACGTCATTTCTTGTAGTTGTGACGTCATTTCTCAAATGCAACGTCATTTCTCGAAGTTGTGACGTCATTTCTCTGAGTTGCGACATCATTTCTCGGAGTTGCGACATCATTTCTCGGAGTTGCGACGTCATTTCTCAAATGCAACTTCATTTCTTGAAGTTGCGACGTCATTTCTCGAAGTTGCGACGTCATTTCTCGGAGTTGCGACGTCATTTCTCGGAGTTGCGACGTCATTTCTCAAATGCAACACCATTTCTCAGAGATGCAACACCATTTCTCAGAGATGCAACGTCATTTCTCAAATGCAACGTCATTTCTCTGAGTTGCGACGTCATTTCTCAAATGCAACGTCATTTCTCAAATGCAACGTCATTTCTCAAATGCAACGTCATTTCTCTGAGTTGTGACGTCATTTCTCAGAGTTGCGACGTCATTTCTCAAATGCAACACCATTTCTCAGAGATGCAACGTCATTTCTCAAATGCAACGTCATTTCTCTGAGTTGTGACGTCATTTCTCAGAGTTGTGACATCATTTCTCAGAGTTGTGACATCATTTCTCAGAGTTGTGACATCATTTCACAAATGCAACGTCATTTCTCAGAGTTGTGACGTCATTTCTCAAATGCAACGTCATTTCTCAGAGTTGTGACGTCATTTCACAAATGCAACGTCATTTCTCAGAGTTGCGATGTCATTTCTCAGAGTTGCGACGTCATTTCTCAAATGCAACGTCATTTCTCAAATGCAACGTCATTTCTCAAATGCAACGTCATTTTCAAATCAAGCGTCATTTCTCTGAGTTGTGACGTCATTTCTCAGAGTTGCGACGTCATTTCTCAAATGCAACACCATTTCTCAGAGATGCAACGTCATTTCTCAAATGCAACGTCATTTCTCTGAGTTGTGACGTCATTTCTCAGAGTTGTGACATCATTTCTCAGAGTTGTGACATCATTTCTCAGAGTTGTGACATCATTTCACAAATGCAACGTCATTTCTCAGAGTTGTGACGTCATTTCTCAAATGCAACTATCAATGGCAGTATCAAAATGGCGCCGCTGTGTTTGGTCGCCGTTCAGGTCGCTCCGCGAAGACTGTGCTTTTATTTACTATTTTACTTTCTTTTACTCTCAGTTTTTACAAACTTATCATCTGCATTGATCTACTACGACAGCAAAACTCTTTTGGACATTGGTTACCTCTACACTGGACTGTTTCAGGACACTTTCGCCCGATCCTCTGTGGCCATCTGAGATTCTTCGGAACGCCGAGTTGAACAATGGACAGAGCCAGCGGCGTAGAACAAAGAAACACCGTGGGAAACGTGCTGGTATCCGTAACAGACTGAGGAAAAGGGCATTCAGACCTCCTCTCCCGAGCATTCTTCTAGCAAATGTTCAATCCTTGGATAATAAGATGGACGATCTTAGAGCCAGGATAAGTTTTCAACGGGACATGAGAGACTGTAATATCTATTGTTTGTCTGAAACATGGCTCACGCCCGCGGTCCCGGACACAGCTGTGACGCCGCCGGAGAACTTCTCTGTTTTTCGGATGGACAGAACAGCCGAGGCGGTAAATCCAAAGGCGGTGGAGTGTGTTTCATGATCAACAAGAAATGGTGCGATCCCAGGAAAATCACCATTCTCTCGCGGTCCTGCTCGCCTCATCTGGAACATTTAACAATCATCTGCCGCCCATTCTATCTGCCGAGGAGTTTTCTGCGGTTGTCGCGACCGCCGTTTACATCCCACCGCAGACAGACACAGCGCTGGCTTTATCTGGCCTTCATGATGTTGCCAGCGGCGTCATAAACCAACATCCCGGACGCGGCATTCATTGTCGCTGGCGATTTTAACAAAGCAAACCTAAAGAAAGTCCTGCCAAACTTTCACCAGCACGTCTCCTGCCCCACACGAGGAGCAAACACACTGGATCACTGCTACTCTCCGTTTAAGAACGCCTATAAAGCGCGGTCACTTCCAGCGTTTGGCAAATCGGATCATGCCGCCATTTTCCTCACTCCCGAATACAAACAAAAGCTCCTCCAGGAACCCGGTGAGGCGGGAAGTTAAGCGTTGGTCACCCCACTCAGAGACCGCGCTACAGGCAGCTCTGGGCGATGTGGATTGGGACATGTTCGGCGAGTTCAGCTGGCGTAAGCGAGTTCACAGCGTGGCGCTTTGCTTCATCAACACGCTTACAGAGCAAGCCACGCAAACAATAACAATAACGTCCTTCTCAAATCAGAAACCGTGGGTGGACAATTCAATCCGCGCGGCAGTGAACGCACGCACTGCTGCTTACAACGCCGGTCTCCATTCAGGGAATATGAATGAATACAGATCGTCCTGCTATGCTCTCAGACGAGCAGTTAAAGCCGCAAAACTCCGTTATAAAGACCGAGTGGAGTCTCATTTCCAACTCAACGACTCGCGGCGCATGTGGCAAGGTCTGAGGTCCATCTGCTCTTTTGGATCTAAATCCTCTGCAGAGGCAAGCGTTGATCCGTTGCTCGTGAACGAGTTAAACTCTTTCTATGCTCGCTTTGACTGTAAACGCGACAACGCGACTCCGCCAAGTGGCGCGTTAGAGGAAATTACTCAGAGCAGCAACAACCACGTGATCTCTGTCTCAGAGGATGAAGTTCGGAGAGCACTCAAAGCGTGTGGGCGTCAGGAAAGCTGCCGGGCCAGATGGTATTTCAGGTCGTGTTCTGCGGTCCTGTGCTGATCAGCTCGCCGGGTTGTTTACATCTATCTTTAATGAGTCCCTCGCTACATCTGTGGTCCCCACCTCCTTCAAAAAATCCACCATCATCCCTGTCCCTAAGAACAGTAAACCCTCTTGCCTAAATGACTATCGCCCAGTGGCTCTCACGTCTATAGTCATGAAGGTCTTTGAGAGACTCATTAAAAACACCATTTGCGCCTTCATTCCTGACACTTTGGACCCTCTTCAGTTTGCCTATCGTCCCAATAGATCGACTGAAGATGCCATCTCTCATGTCCTCCACTCCTCCCTCACTCACATCGACAGCAAAAGTGGGAACTACGTAAGACTGCTATTTATTGACTATAGCTCAGCCTTTAACACCATAGTTCCCACCAAGCTAACCTCCAAACTCCTGGATCTCGGCCTGAATCCTTCTCTCTGCCACTGGATTGAGGACTTCCTCACTGGCAGGCCTCAGGTGGTGAGAATAGGCCAGTCCACCTCCACCTCCATCACCCTGAGTGTGGGAGCTCCACAGGGCTGTGTCCTGAGCCCCTGCTCTACTCTCTCTACACGCATGACTGTTTGTCCACACACAGCTCCACCTCTATCATCAAATTTGCTGATGATACTGTTGTCCTGGGCCTCATTTCCAACAACAATGAGACGGCATACTTGGGCGAGGTGGAGCATCTAACATCATGGTGCCAGGACAACTGTCTCTCTCTGAATGTTGGCAAGACCAAAGAAATGATTGTGGACTTCAGGAAGAGACAGCAACGGACATACTCCCCCTCATGATCAGCGGGTCACCAGTAGAGAGAGTGAGCAGCTTCAAGTACCTGGGAGTAAACATCTCCGAGGACCTGACCTGGACTGCTCACATTCAGACACAGGTGAAAAAGCCAGGCAAAGACTGTACCACCTGCGCCAGCTGAGGAAATTCAGGGTTTCACCAGCTATCCTGAAAACTTTCTATTTAGGGCGATAGAAAGTGTTTTAACTCAGTGCATCACAGCGTGGTATGGGAACAGCACCAGTCATGACCGCAAAGCCCTGCAAAGAGTAGTGCGCTTATCCGAGCGTATCTCAGGGTCAGCTCTCCCGTCTCTGCAGGACGTCTACACCAAACGCTGCAAAGGTAGAGCTACCAAGATCATCAAGGACTCTAATCACCCTGCAAACCCTCATTTCACGCTGCTACCATCTGGTAAGCGCTTCCGAAGCCTGATGGCCAAAACTGAGAGACTCAGGAGGAGCTTCTTCCCCAGGCCATCAGACTCCTGAACTCAGTCACTTAACATCACGTGACTTCACGTCCAGGATAAACATCGATACACTGACATTGCACTGCACTTTCTGTTCTCGTTGTTACTGTGTAACAACCTGTCATAAACCTGTTTGCACATTATACTCTTTATACATTTGTTAACCACATATTTATAAGTCTACAGTTTACTCACTGCAAAGTCTACTTCAATTATTTTATTCCACTTTATCCTTATTTGTTACCTTTTTTCTCTTGACTTGATTATTTATAATTCTACAGATATATAGACATATATATATATATATAGATAGTACTTTTTTTATATCCTATTTCTATTATAATTTCTTCCTTGTGTTTTTAACTGTGAATTTGCACTGTCCATGGAGCGGACCTGTTTACATTTCACTGCCGGTTGTATATTCTGTATATAACTGTGTATGTGACAAATAAAACTCTTGAATCTTGAATCTTGAATCAACGTCATTTCTCAGAGTTGTGACGTCATTTCACAAATGCAACGTCATTTCTCAGAGTTGCGATGTCATTTCTCAGAGTTGCGACGTCATTTCTCAAATGCAACGTCATTTCTCAAATGCAACGTCATTTCTCTGAGTTGTGACGTCATTTCTCAGAGTTGCGATGTCATTTCTCAAAAATGCGACGTCATTTCTCTGAGTTGCGACGTCATTTCTCTGAGTTGCGACGTCATTTCTCTGAGTTGCGACGTCATTTCTCAAATGCGACGCCATTTCACGGAGATGTGAATTCATTTATGTTGCGACGTCATTTCTCGGAGTTGCGACGTCATTTCTCTGAGTTGCGACGTCATTTCTCAAATGCGACGCCATTTCACGGAGATGTGAATTCATTTATGTTGCGACGTCATTTCTCGGAGATGCGACGTCATTTATGTTGTGACGTCATTTCTCTGAGATGCGACGCCTTTTCACGGAGATGCAAAGTCATTTATGTTGTGACGTCATTTCTCGGAGTTGCAACTTTTGCAACATTTCTCAGACTTTATAACTCACAGTTGCAAGTTTATTTCTCAGAATTTACAATTCTGTCACAATTATGAGAAATACAGTCCAAATTGCGAGATATAAACTCGCGATTTTTAGAAAAAAGTCAAAATTGTGGGATATGAACTCGCAACTGTAAGAAATTGTGAAATAAAAAGTCACAAATGACCTACTTTTAGTCTTAAGTGAGCCATACATGAAAACTTCATTCAGTTTCCTAAACTATAAAAAGCTGAAAAAGAATAAAATTTAAAGTGGAATTTTAGAGGTTTGCTAACAATTAGAAGATGGTTTAACCATAATGTCAAAGTAATCTTTTTTTTTAGGAAAAACAAATCTCTATTTTTACTAAAACACTCAAGTGTAGGTGGTTATGCTAGTTACATCATGTTGAAGGTTTTCTTGGCTCACCAGCCTTTGTGTTTGTGCAATCTATTCCCTCATTGGTTATATAAGCCCCCAACACTGCAGGAATATAAAAAAAAAGAAATGCACTGTGGAAATCAAATAATGCAATATTTTATACTAGGTTGTTGTAAAAATCAATAGTTGCACACCTGCACCAGAGGTTACAGTATTTAACATGTTTTGATTGGGTCCTGTAGGAACAATTGCTCAGCAGAATACTGTCAGATAACATTACAGGTGAGATGGAAATTCCCTTAGAAAGACTGTAAACACCATTATGCCTCTCTAATAGGTTGAAGCTCACCTGACATCCTAGAAGCAGATCTGGCTGGCTGGCACACACGGCACCCCTGTAGTCTAAAGCCTAATCCTATTAAAGCGGAACTAG
>CM031954.1:22012080-22034580 GCA_018749465.1 Paracanthobrama guichenoti
ATCAATCCATCCCGTCCATCCATCAATCAATCCGTCCAATCCATCAATCAATCCCGTCCATCAATCCGTCCATCCATCAATCCGTCCATCAATCCGTCCATCCATCCATCCATCTATATGGGGTAAGTTGTCACAATGCAAGCTGTCATTTAACAGCCTAGATTAAATATAGGGATAATAGAGATAATTATTAAACACAATTTTTTTTTTTTTTTTTAAAGGAGTAAATTACCTTACCTAACAAGAAAAGTGTTTTTTTTTTTGTTTGTTTGTTTGTATTTTTGGTAAACAATTCAAACTAAATTATTTTAATTTAAGTCAATGAGCTGATCTAAAGTTTAATTGTTCTGAAAATGAAAAAATAAATAATAATAATTAATTATTAAAGACCATGTTGTCAAATTTCGTATTGCGGCTTCACATGGTCAGTCACTTGCATGTGTTATTATATTAGCATCTGAACAAAATCAAGCTCAGTGTTTTTTTTCTCTCTCTTCAGCGAATGCCAGAGATTTGAGTTTTATCCATCAGAACGGTCACATCTGAGGCAGCGAGTGCATCACAGTCTGTTTTCATCAACTTACAGGTTACAAAGTTTATTGTACTGTAGATATGCGTGTGCGTGCTCAGTTTTTCCTGTAGTTTAAAACCTTTAGCCAAAATCTTTAGCTATTTAATTATTAAAGATGAAGTGCTATGCATCTGTATTGGCTATGACTTGATGACAAATTACATTACACTAGGTGACTTACATTAGACTCTTCTCTGCTCCTCAAATACACTAAACATTAGCCTTTACAAACATTGAGTTTTTTGAGTAAAGAAAACACTACTTATTCAGACAACCAGGGTCTGTTCTTCGATTTGATTGTTGATGATTTGGCATGATCTCGGATTGTTTGGTTCTTCGACGCTCATCCTGGACTTGCTGTCATAGCAACAGGTCCATAAGCGGCTTATGTCATGTAAAACTGGACTAGAGTGCATCTTTTTAAGCGGAGGTGATACTAAAAACTGCCCCAGCCACTCTACTTTATTACAAGAGTTCTTTATTGAACCAGGGGCAATAATCATTTTAAATAATAATGATATAAAAATTCATTTGAAAATAATATTTATATAGATAAGTGGTGGTGACAGATATTATAGGTGTGGTTTGATGGCAGATATCTTGATCTTGACCCTTAAGAAACTTTAGTAGATATGTGTGTGTGTGTGTGTGTGTGTGTGTGTGTGTGTGTGTGTGTGTGTGTGTGTGTGTGTGTGTGTGTTTTAAGTATATTAATGCTGTCACGTATCAAATCTGCTTCACAGGTCAAATTAAATGAATTGCTAATTAAAATGTTGAAATAAAAATGTAAATCCTGTACAAATACTAGAATTTGTTAACATAAATGATTGGGAATCATGTAAAATAAACAGTGCACATTTAATTTATCTTTATAACTTTTCTGTCATTTTGGTTGCTTGGCTGTTTCCTTATAAAGGTCCAGAAAGTTTTTCATCAGTTGTCTTTTTAAATTGTCTCAGTTGTAATCTCAGATAACTTAATCCAGATATTTTAATCAAATCCACAAACTCATGTGACATTTCTGGAAGCAATACACCCTTAAATCACATAATTTAGTAGTAGCACATCATGTACCTAAAAAACACCAAAGAGTGCAAGTGCTATCAGACCACCAGCAGGTGGAGACAAACACAAAGGTGTAGCTCAGACTGCACCGCAGACACTGACCACCAGAGGTCGGCAGAGACCAGCAGAACTCAAGGGCACAGCCAATCAGGGTGATCTACTGACCCACTCTTCAACTTTTACGCTTCTTGTGTCTTGTCCAATCAGTGAGTGAGACAGGAGGAACCAGCCTCTCTGATTACACCAATCAAAGGGCTGCTGCAGTTGCTGCCAGCCAATCACTGGGCTCTATTTACCTCTCATTTCAGACATCAACAGAAGGTTCACCTGGTAGATCTGAACTAAAACAGAAAGATCTTTTTCCTACTCCAGTCCACTGAAGCGGTCATTCATTTACTTATTTCAACTGCAGTGGTGTTAGATATTGTGTTGATTACAGGCCTGACACAAGTATCTGCAACTTTCTTGAGGTATCAAATGTATAAATGTTGTTTGTGAGAACAGAAGGAACTACACAAAATGATTTTCACGATCTGATCTTGTCTCACAACAATATAAACCCATAAACTGAAAATCCATCCATCCATCCATCTCTGTCTTATCTGTCTATCCATTTATTCATCCATCTATCTCTGTCTATCCATCTATTCATCCATCCATCTATCCATCCATCCATCTGTCTATCCATCTATCCATCTCTCTATCCATTTATTCATCCATCCATCCATCTCTGTCTATCCATCTATCCATCTGTCTATCCATCTATCCATCTCTCTATCCATTTATTCATCCATCCATCTCTGTCTATTCATCTATTCATCCACCCATCCATCTGTCTATCCATCCATCCATACATTTATCCATCCATCCATCTCTGTCTGTCTATCCATTCATCCATCCATCCATCTATCTATCTCTGTCCATCCATCCATCCATTCATCTGTCTATCCATCCATCCATCCATCCATTTATCATCCATCCATCTCTGTCTGTCCATCCATCCATCCATCCGTCTATCCATCCATCCATGCATCATCCATCCATCCATCCATCCATCTATCTCTGTCCATCCATCCATCATCCATCCATCCATCCATCCATCCATCATCTGTCCATGTCTATCCATCATCCATCCATCCATCCATCCATCCATCTCTGTCCATCCATCCATCCATCCATCCATCTATCTATCTATCCATCATCCATCCATCCATGTCTATCCGTCTACCCATCATCCATCCATCCATCAATCCATATCTATCTGTCTACCCATCATCCATCCATCCATCCATCCATCTCTATCTGCCTCCATCCATCCATCCATCCATCCATCCATCCATCAGATTAAATATAGGAATAATAGATAATTATTAAACGTGAATAAAATAAAATAAAAAGTAAATTACCTTACCTAACAAGAAAATGTTGCAGGTATTATTATTATTATTATTGTAATGTAAGTCAATGAGCTGATCTGGAGAAAACACTTGATGGACGTTTTAAAACCTCAAAGTTACTGATATCTAGCTTTTGTCACAAACTAGCACTAAGCACAATAAATCATTACAAAACTACGTGTTAAATAAGGAGACAATTATAAATCTTAATATAAGCAGTGCAAAAAGAGATTATCACATGCCACACTGTGCAGGTGCATCGCATCACTCACACTCACACACACACACACACACACACACACACACACACACACACACACACAGTTTGTTTAATCTGATGTGAATAATCAAGTCAAGGTCAGGCGTTCAGCATGAGATCCAGCAGAGTTTAGAAGTGTTTCAGGACGCAAGAGTGACAGAGCTCTTACCTTGGCAAAGCAGCGATCTTCTCCATTCATATAAAGTCCAATGATAGTCCACAAATAGTCCCACAGTGGCATGACACGCTGCATCTCTCCTTCAGATCAATCTCTCATTCAGATTCACCTCCAGAAGGGAGCGTTCAAGCGGCGCGTTACAATCATCACTGAAGGTTATTTATGTGTGTAAAACACTAAAGACACTCAATATAAACCTCGACGCGCATTTCGACAAGAGCAACATTGTCGTGGAAGTGGAAGGCAAGCATAAATCCATATTGCCTGATGATAAAGAGAGCTCCGCTGCGCACAAAGTGAGAAGTTCAAGCTTCTGAAAGTTCCCAAACTCAACAAGTGCGCCCTTCATTCCACAGGCGCTCGGACTCAGAGCAGCCCCGCTGCATCATGGGATTTGTAGTTTCGTAGGATATTATTTATATATATATATATATATATATATATATATATATATATATATATATATATATATATATATATATATATATATAATATCTAATGAGGGCTATATCTTATGGAAGCTTGTTTTATGGCACGGAATAAAAAATGAAAAAGGTAATTGTGACTTGTTTTTTTTTTTTTATCTCACAATTGGTTTAGTTTTTTATTCTGTGGCGGAAACAAGTTTCCATTATATAGCCTAGCTATATTAAGAGTATTTTGAACTTATTTCATTTTAGTTCATTAAAAGAATATTTCTTAATATACAAATAAACTCCACTCTATTTTATGTTGCTGAAACTGAACTGTATTGATTAAAACCATTACAATTAAAAACATTAACCTGCTAGCTAAAATACATACAATAACATTTAATGTCCTTCGAGCAAAGCATGCTGGGAACTAGAAATCTGCTGTAACTTTCAGTTTGAGTTCTGTTTAATATAATCAGTTATTGAGTTCATTTGACTTTGTCTCTGCAATGAACTCTCTGTAATAGTTGAATGAAATTAACAGTGATGTAAACAGTTTTTACAAGGTCATATTAATTGAGATACTACATAACATTTGAACAAATTAATTTGGTCACACTTTAGTTTAGGGTCCAGTTCTTACTATTAACTATGAATTTTTGCTTATTATGCATGATAATTAGCAACTATTAATAGTGAGAATTGGACCCCAAAATGTTACCATTAAATTCATTTAAAATTTAATTTGCACTGCAGGACCATTTACACTGTCAGAAAAAAAGGTACAGAGCTTTCACTGGGGAGATACCCAAAGGTACAAAAGTGAAAAGGTACTACTATGTACCTTTAACGTACTAATGCGCACTCTTAAAGCACTGATATGAACCTTTAAGGTACTAATACGCTCTCTTAAAGCACCGAGATGTACCTTTAAGGTACTAATACGCTCTCTTAAAGCACTGACGTGAACCTTTAAGGTACTAATATGCTCTCTTAAAGCACTGACATGAACCTTTAAGGTACTCATACGCTCTCTTAAAGCACTGACATGAACCTTTAAGGTAGTAATACGCTCTCATAAAGCACCGATGTGAACCTTTAAGGTACTAATACGCTCTCTTAAAGCACTGATATGCACCTTTAAGGTGCTAATGCGCTCTCTTAAAGCACCGATATGAACCTTTAAGGTGCTAATGCGCTCTCTTAAAGCACCGACATGAACCTTTAAGGTGCTAATACGCTCTCTTAAAGCACCGACATGAACTTTTAAGGTGCTAATACGCTCTCTTAAAGCACCGACATGAACCTTTAAGGTGCTAATACGCTCTCTTAAAGCACCGACATGAACCTTTAAGGTGCTAATACGCTCTCTTAAAGCACCGACATGAACCTTTAAGGTGCTAATACGCTCTCTTAAAGCACCGACATGTACCTTTAAGGTGCTAATACGCTCTCTTAAAGCACCGACATGAACCTTTAAGGTGCTAATACGCTCTCTTAAAGCACCGATATGCACCTTTAAGGTGCTAATACGCTCTCTTAAAGCACCGACATGCACCTTTAAGGTGCTAATACGCTCTCTTAAAGCACCGACATGAACCTTTAAGGTGCTAATACGCTCTCTTAAAGCACCGACATGCACCTTTAAGGTGCTAATGCGCTCTCTTAAAGCACTGACGTACCTTTAAGGTGCTAATGCGCTCTCTTAAAGCACTGACATGTACCTTTAAGGTGCTAATGCGCTCTCTTAAAGCACTGACATGTACCTTTAAGGTACTAATACGCTCTCTTAAAGCACTGACGTACCTTTAAGGTGCTAATGCGCTCTCTTAAAGCACTGACATGTACCTTTAAGGTGCTAATGCGCTCTCTTAAAGCACTGATGTACCTTTAAGGTGCTAATGCGCTCTCTTAAAGCACTGACATGTACCTTTAAGGTGCTAATGCACTCTCTTAAAGCACTGACATGTACCTTTAAGGTACTAATGCGCTCTCTTAAAGCACTGACATGAACCTTTAAGGTGCTAATGCGCTCTCTTAAAGCACTGATGTACCTTTAAGGTGCTAATGCGCTCTCTTAAAGCACTGACATGTACCTTTAAGGTGCTAATGCACTCTCTTAAAGCACTGACATGTACCTTTAAGGTACTAATACGCTCTCTTAAAGCACTGACGTACCTTTAAGGTGCTAATGCGCTCTCTTAAAGCACTGACATGTACCTTTAAGGTGCTAATGCGCTCTCTTAAAGCACCGACATGAACCTTTAAGGTGCTAATGCGCTCTCTTAAAGCACTGACGTACCTTTAAGGTGCTAATGCGCTCTCTTAAAGCTCTGACATGTACCTTTAAGGTACTAATACGCTCTCTTAAAGCACTGATATTCACCTTTAAGGTACTAATGCGCTCTCTTAAAGCACTGATATGTACCTTTAAGGTACTAATGCGCTCTCTTAAAGCACTGATATTCACCTTTAAGGTACTAATGCACTCTTACTTCATTTCGTTATACTGTACTTGTACATGTGTAATGACAAATAAACTTGAAACTTGAACTTGAAACTTAAAGCACTGATATTCACCTTTAAGGTACTAATACGCTCTCTTAAAGCACTGATATGCACCTTTAAGGTACTAATACGCTCTCTTAAAGCACTGATATGCACCTTTAAGGTACTAATACGCTCTCTTACAGCACTGATATGTACTAATACGCTCTCTTAAAGCACTGATATGCACCTTTAAGGTACTAATACGCTCTCTTAAAGCACTGATATGCACCTTTAAGGTACTAATACGCTCTCTTACAGCACAAAAAAGGAAGCTTTTGTTTCTGTCACAGACTTTTTCTCTCACAAATGCACATTTATACGTTTATATCTCATAATTGCAAGATAAATTGCATGGTGGAAACAAGCTTTCATAAAAACAAACAGCAGGATTATTATTATTATAAGTTTTTTATGAGTTTTTAATTGTGTTTTGAATTAGTTGTTTTGGTTAAATTTCCAGTAACTTGTATTTTTATTATTATTATTATTATTATTATTATTATTATTATTTCACAATTTTTTTTTTATTTTTTTTATGGTTTTAATTTTAGTTAACTATATACACTCACCTAAAGGATTATTAGGAACACCATACTAATACTGTGTTTGACCCCTTTCGCCTTCAGAACTGCCTTAATTCTACGTGGCATTGATTCAACAAGGTGCTGAAAGCATTCTTTAGAAATGTTGGCCCATATTGATAGGATAGCATCTTGCAGTTGATGGAGATTTGTGGGATGCACATCCAGGGCATGAAGCTCCTATTCCACCACATCCCAAAGATGCTCTATTGGGTTGAGATCTGGTGACTGTGGGGGCCATTTTAGTACAGTGAACTCATTGTCATGTTCAAGAAACCAATTTGAAATGATTCGAGCTTTGTGACATGGTGCATTATCCTGCTGGAAGTAGCCATCAGAGAATGGGTACATGGTGGTCATAAAGGGATGGACATGGTCAGAAACAATGCTCAGGTAGGCGTGGCATTTAAACAATGCCCAATTGGCACTAAGGGGCCTAAAGTGTGCCAAGAAAACATCCCCCACACCATTACACCACCACCACCAGCCTGCACAGTGGTAACAAGGCATGATGGATCCATGTTCTCATTCTGTTTACGCCAAATTCTGACTCTACCATCTGAATGTCTCAACAGAAATCGAGACTCATCAGACCAGGCAACATTTTTCCAGTCTTCAACTGTCCAATTTTGGTGAGCTTGTGCAAATTGTAGCCTCTTTTTCCTATTTGTAGTGGAGATGAGTGGTACCCGGTGGGGTCTTCTGCTGTTGTAGCCCATCCGCCTCAAGGTTGTGCGTGTTGTGGCTTCACAAATGCTTTGCTGCATACCTCGGTTGTAACGAGTGGTTATTTCAGTCAAAGTTGCTCTTCTATCAGCTTGAATCAGTCGGCCCATTCTCCTCTGACCTCTAGCATCAACAAGGCATTTTCGCCCACAGGACTGCCGCATACTGGATGTTTTTCCTTTTCACACCATTCTTTGTAAACCCTAGAAATGGTTGTGCGTGAAAATCCCAGTAACTGAGCAGATTGTGAAATATTCAGACCGGCCCGTCTGGCACCAACAACCATGCCACGCTCAAAATCGCTTAAATCACCTTTCTTTCCCATTCTGACATTCAGTTTGGAGTTCAGGAGATTGTCTTGACCAGGACCACACCCCTAAATGCATTGAAGCAACTGCCATGTGATTGGTTGATTAGATAATTGCATTAAAGAGAAATTGAACAGGTGTTCCTAATAATCCTTTAGGTGAGTGTATATTAACCTAAAAAATGTTCAGTAAATTCTAAAAGTTCTATATAGAACCCTGTAGGAACCCTTAAAAAGATTATATATAGGGATGCATGTCTTGAATGATTGCATAATATTTATTTTTATTTTTAATGAGCTATTTCTTTTTAAGCTAAATCCATAAAATGATCCCATGACTGGAACCCATAAAGAAGCTCTTCTTCTAAAAATGCATATTTTTGATGTTAAATGTCCATGTGAACTATTCATTATATTAATAATAACTGCATATTTAGGATTTATTATATATTCGATTTGTATATATTCTGTTTTGCTTGAATTTTTCCCTTTATAACACTTTATATTTAAATAATTATATGAGTTAGTGCAAATGTGGTCTAAAGAAGCGATGTATTGAATAATCCACGCTCACCCACACACATACTTCTGGGTTGGTGAGCTTGTCCAAGTTGCATTACTGCGTGACCGGGAGTCAGACTATGAAACACAAAGACATTGTGAGCAGTCTCTGTTTAACCCCACCACATTCCTTCACACATGCCATAACCAAAACCACTTCAGTGCCACAGATCATATGACTGCAGTTATTCAGCTAACTTCTCCAGGTTATGTGAAAAACACAACAAAAAGGCCTCTTTCTTCATTATTTAGGTCAGGGCGATGAGAGCCGAGAGGCGACTGCAGAACTCATAAACAGCTGTTGTGTGCCGGTTATTCAAAACAGAGCTGCAGTAAGTGGAATCATTTCAATGACAAACTCAGTCACTGTGGTCCATGAAAGAGGTTATGCTTTTTTACATCTTTCTTTAGTGTGTAATGTTGCTGTTTGAGCATGAAAAAGCTCTGAAAAGTCACAAAAAGTTTCTGAACTCCCTGAAACATCTCCATTGTAGTCTTAAGTTTTCTTCTGGGAACAAACACGTCACAGTATTTCTCATTATAATAATTAATACGCAGAATAAAGGGGCGGGGCCTGTTGAGTTAGTTAGTAGTGTGTTGAAACTGCCGGTTATGGTAAGGGGCAGGACATTTCCCAAACACACTGGAAGCGCTTGACGAATCACATCACACTGCTCCAGCTGACCAATCAGAGCACAGTGTGCTTTTCAGAAGGAGGGGCTTCGTAGAGACAGAGGGCCCTATTTTAACGATCTTAGCACATGGTGTGAAGCTCATGGTGCACTTAGGGCGTGTCTGAATCCACTTTTGCTAGTTTAATGTTGGAAAAAAACGCGCCAGGTGCATGGTCCAAAAGGGTTGTCCCTTGTCTCTTAATGAGTCATGGGTGTGTTTTGGGCGTAACGTGCAATAAACCAATCAGAGTCTCATCTCCCTTTCCCTTTAAAAGCCAGTTGCGCTCACACCATGGAGGATTCACAATTTACATGCGAGCGGAAAGACTGAACACTTCTCCAGAGAGGAATCCTTTTATTTTTAATATTTAGAAATGTGTGTGTGCTGCTGTGTGTCCCTGTGTGCATAATAATCAGAGTGTGTGTGTTGTGCACCGCCTATAGGCTCATATTACTAACACACCCTTTAAATAACACAAACATAGTGCACTATTGACTTTAGAGCAGGTTTGTGTTGGTCAATGGTCAGTGGTTTTCAGTTCCTCACAATAGCAGCGCTCCAACAATGCTCCTGAACACACCTGGTGTTCAGACCAGACGCCCATGGGTGAACAGATGCACCAGTGCGTTTGATATTTAAACACCGTGAGCTGGACGTGAACATGAGAACTGCGTCTGGCTGACACTAGCAGAACACACTTGAGTCACGCCTGACGTCACATTGTGCCGGGTGTGTGATAGAGCCCGGGAACTAAACAAAGCATTACTGACATACAGGGAAGAGAGCGCAAGTGCTGATCCTACATCCTACACAAAACTCTGTCAGTGCATTCTTAAAAACCTAAAATTTCCATAAACTTAAGTAATAATTATAATGGTTTTCAGTATGCAAGGTGCACTGCCAGTTTTCTATAGGCTAATAGAATTAAAACATTAAGGAAACAAACTGCAAGTTATGAAAAATGTATAAATATGTAAAGGGAAACCTGTTAAAACACAATAAATTGGCAGTAAGAGCAATTAAGTAAAATTTTAACCAAATTTATTTTCGTTGACAGCTAAATAACTGTTTTTTTTGTTTGTTTATTTTTTTTAATAGTAATGCTCTCTGGCACCAGCTGTCAGAAAAACTATAATACAGCCAAATTGGCTTTCAAAATGCACGATTTACTAACATAATTACAGCATGATAAATGAAAAAGGCATCCCTTGTTTCAACCCAAATGTGTCAAATATGGACAAACCCAACCGTTCAGTTTTTTTAACCCAACGGATGGGTTTGTCCATTTTGACCCAGATCTGGGTTGAAACAACCCAGCATTTTTTATAGTGAAGTCGTCTCAGGCAAACATACAAAAATACATCAATAATTCTCTAAATGAGCTAATTTTAGACTAATGGACATTGCTTTTAAAGTACCTGAGTCACACGGCAGCTTGTAATACTGAGCAGGAATGTTTATTTCACACATTAAACCACGTGTAAGGACGTTTTGATTATTAATGTGTATCAATACAAAGTTATATTTCATCATGAGGCATTTCTAACGAAACACAGTGGAGACCTGGACTGGGGTTAATGGTTTACAACTTGCTTTGTCAAGACTAAATAAGAAATTAAATGTTACAAAAAAATGTTTGTTCGTAGTTTGAGTATAGGGAGGACGGGCTCTGAGAGGAGTTGCACCAATGTCAAAAATAATGAACATTCAAGCATGAAAACTTGAGCCCCAAAACAAGTCTTAGCATAATAGGTCCACTTTAATATTTGATTTAACTTTGCAGTCAGAGTCAGTTTTGCTAAATATAATAACCAGCTCCAACTAAGTTCACCTGGGTTTGCATTCAGAACAGAGGTTTATTGACTCAACAGAAGACAGCTGAAGGTCAGTTCGGTGTAAGCAGCCAGTCGCTCTCCCTTCTATTCAAAGACTTACGGATCAACAATGAAATCTTTTAACTAAGGCTTCTAATGTGATGAAGTATTGATTGCAACCTTCTTATCCGCCTAGGCTTAATCTAAAAAGTGCATGGGCTGGAATCAAATCCACTGCAGTTCAGGCCAAACCAAAAAGGCTCCTATGCTGCCACAACACAATGTCTGACCCATATATATGCATTGAGTTCTGTAAGAAGCTTATAAAGAAAAGCATCTTCAACTGGAATTTGACATTGGATTTATTTGGCTGCCCTATAGAATAATGCAACAATGTGACGGACTAAGAAATAAATGTGCAACTTTATATGCAGTATAAAACTCACACCACGAAACAGACTTCGCATAAATGCACACATGTTGTGGATGAACCACTTTGCAAAAGGAAACCACAAGATTAACTGCCTGTACTTCATGAG
Source organism: Paracanthobrama guichenoti (assembly GCA_018749465.1). Classification (NCBI taxonomy): domain Eukaryota; kingdom Metazoa; phylum Chordata; class Actinopteri; order Cypriniformes; family Gobionidae; genus Paracanthobrama; species Paracanthobrama guichenoti. Next base: position 22,023,717 of record CM031954.1, read on the forward strand.
GAAAACATTGGGTTTCCTCCAGTTTCTCCTCATAGTTAATATGCTATTTTGACTAAAACACTTCCCATTTCATCGCCACTTTCTATGAAAACAGAAACAGGCTCTGAAGCAACCAGAAAATGTTCAAATGTCAACATCAGCAGTTAAAACAACAAATTATATGTGCGGTTTTCCTTTTCTATGGAGGTTGCAATTTTTACAAACATGTTACCAACTTTTGGGACAGAATTGTATGATTTTATCTAGCATTTTATTGCAATTAATATTAAGATAAAGATAAGCATATATATATATATATATATATATATATATATATATATATATATATATATATATGCTGGCCGAGTGCGTGTGCATGGCTTCCCTGGGGAACACATGGCACCAGGATGCACTATGGGAAGAAGGCAAGCCGGCGGAGGCAGTGTGATGCTTTGGGCAATGTTCTGCTGGGAAACCTTGGGTCCTGCCATCCATGTGGATGTTATTTTGACACGTACCACCTACCTAAGCATTGTTGAGACCATGCACAGCCTTTCATGAAAGCTGACATATTGTAAGACCATGTGCGAAGAAGAAGAAACAATAGTGCTGACATCTACCTTAAATCTCATAATATTAAATTGACACATCAGATGCAAACTTTAAACAGCATTTATAACAATCTGTGGCAGATAGTGAACAAAGTTACAACAGCAAAAAAGGGGAATCGGTTTATTACTTTCTCATTATTTAAGCAAATATTCAATGTATTTCACACACAGTGTAGAACAAATGAACACAAACAGGTTGTACAGTGTAATCATTTTACATCACCATTCATACTGTGGTACTGCATATTAATCGAAAAAACAAAAAACAAACATTGGCCATAAAATTAAAACTTCATTTAATGTCATACCGTGAAAGTGACTGGCTGACTGGAAAGACTAGCTAGTTATCATTGCTCTCATTTAGACGAGTGCAGAGCAAAACAGAACATACGCTCCTTATATTACTGATGGGAAGCTCTCATGTACACAGAAATACACACCTAAATAACCCAAAAAGTCATCCATTCAAGTTTGAAAAATTATTCAAGTTTTTTTGCAATCAACCTTTTTGCCGTCTAAACAAATGTAGTCATTCATAAAACAAAAAATACGTAGAAAAATATTCCATTGAATAATAAACCTACAGTAAACACCAAGAAAAAGGCTGCTTTGGTCACTTTTTTTCAGTGCAGTCAGGTGACATTCAAAGGTTCGACCAATGAAATGGCTCAGCCAAGACCCACATCCAATGACATCATCACGACGAAGCCAAGGATGGATGTCCACGAGGCCAGCTTTCCATTCCCACTGTAAGACACACACACACACACACACACACACACACACGACTTTCAGTGGCATTTGAACATCTGCAGACCTTTCCTTGACTTGACCTTCTACTCACCTGACTTGAGCTTCAGGGATGATGTCATCAACCACGACATACACCATGGCCCCTGCAGCGAAGGCCAGAGCGTACGGTAGCAACGGCTCCGCCAGCACCACGGCAACGGCCCCTAACAAGCCAGCCAGAGGCTCGACCATCCCGCTCAGCTGTCCGTACCTGTGAGACAGAGACCGCACCGTTACACAGGCTTTAGGATGTGTCAGAGGTCAAAAGTGTTGAGGACATATTAGGAATAAACTAGAGCCTAATAAATGTGTGTGACTGTGGCATTGGTCCAAAACCTTCCTTCCAAGACTGCATCCTAACTAGTGGTCAACCAACATGTCGCCAATTCTGATATATTGGCAGACATTTTAATTTTTTACTTTTTAATTAGGTTTTCTGTTTGGCCAATAAGTGTCGGTTTAGCCTTTCTTAATTTTGATTCCTTTAATAAATTTTTTCCTGTTTGGGCGACAAGTGTCAGATTTATTTTTATTTTTTCATATTTTTTTTTTTTTTTCTGTTTGACTGATAATTATTATTATTTGTTTTTAAATTTTTCTTTCTTGTTTGGGCAATAAGTGTCAGTTTAACCTTTTTTATTGTTATTTTTAATTATTCTTTTTTTCTGTTTGGTTGATAAGTGTCAATTTGTTGTTGTTTTTATTAATAAAAAATTATATATATATATATATAGCCTTTTTAATATTTTTAAATAATTTCTGGCTTGGTCTTTTTAATTTTAATTATTGTAAATCTTTTTTTTTTTTTTCTGTTTGGGCAATAAGTGTCAGTTTAACCTTTTTTTATTTATTTTTTATTATTATTTTTTTCTTCTGTTTGGCTGACAAGTGTCGATTTTGCCTTTTTTGTTTTTCAGTTATAATGTTAGTTATTAGTATTAAAATATCTATACAAAGTGTACAATACAATACAAATATAAATATAATACAAAGTATAATAAAAAGTATATACAAACACTGTAATACTGTCTCATATACCACTGACATTTAGAAAATATGCATTTATATAATTTAAACAAGTCTTTAAATAACCAGTAAACATTTAAATCTACGAACCAGCTGTTAGAAATTATGACGTGTGCAGTACTCTGCGTGACGGTCCGTCTGTGCAAATTTAACCTCATATTCACTGTGTATGTAAAATGATCATTCCCTGGTGTGTGTATATATTGTATGTATATTATTTTTCCACACCGTGCATTCTGGTATAGTCTTTTCTTCAAATGTTGGTCCAAATGAAGGTGTCTAAACCGAGCAGCCTTCGCACTGAAAGGGTAATAATTTATGCCATGACGCCTTAAAACGCTGTCCAGCCCACTAGGTTTGGGATGTGAATGTGTATTTGTCTTGACTCACCAAAAGGACCGCCATGTGGACATCCCAGAACCCCGCAATGGGAGACTCACTGCAAGGCCTTCTGGAAAATTCTGAATGCCAATACCTATAGCCAGATTTCTGAAAGAAACAGACATTATCACTACATCGGTTCTCAGCAGAGAGCACACACAGATCTGGTGTTGCATTGCGGCACACTGTTTGTTCCAAGTGGTTCTGACACTCTGTAACTTTTCAACTCTCTTAACTTCACACATTATTTCAGCGAGAGATTTCACAGCGCTGAGTGCGCCAGGGTTGAGAGTCGACTGTTGACTAAGGCTCTCCGCTTGAATCAGATGAAGGCTTTCTGAAGTGCAACATATGGGTGTGCCGTACCACAAGAACACGAGAAAAAAACGGGTTATGGATGGGGCATGAACTACATCTGGAATCACACTGTTGTGTTTGGATTATCCTTTATGAAACTTTCTTGCAATCCGTGACACAAGCCTTTTAGACTTCATCTACATGAATACCTTTGAAAACACTGGTTTCATTTCACTCTTTGTTCACACTATGCTTAAATCATCTTATGGCACATGCATAAAATGTAATAAACATTCACTTGTATGATACCAGACATAATACAGTCCTTACAATATTCTGGCAATAGGAGTCGGAGCCATTGTTTCTGGGTGGAACAAGACCAATGATATTGGACCCACTCACTTTTACCGTCTATAATTCAGCACGTCTGTTCACCTACAGCTAACCAGGGGCGCCGTTATGGGCATATGGGCCCAGGACGCTATGGGGCCCCAAATCACGACTTTAGATTTTTTTTGTGTGCGTGATTTTTTTTCTTGCATACACGAACACGTTAACTAATAATATTGCAGTAAAATAAAATTCAAATCTGTGAATTATGCACTCTAAAAAAATGCTGGGTTAAAAACAACCAAAGTTGGGTTGAAACAAGCGATTGGGTTGTTTTAACCCAGCGGTTGGGTTAAATGTTTGCTTAAGACAACCCAATCGCTGGGTTAGTCCATTTTCAACCCAACTTGGGTTGTTTTTAACCCAGCATTTTTTAGAGTGTAGAAAGCAAGAAGTGAACATGAGCACACTGTCGTATCACTTCAAAATACAGCGCATGAAGCATTAACCGCACAAAAGAATATGGTGGATGGAAAGTAGCACCAGGAGCACATAAGCAAAAACGTAAAAAAAAAAAGTAGGGATGAAGACGTTAAAAGGATGGACGTTTCCCTTACAAATTGGGCCCTAAACAAAATGTTAGAGATGATTGTTGATCGCAGATGTGTCGAAAGACCTAACTCAAGAAGTCTGTAGTGCAAGCTATCTTCTGTGTGGGTGCAAAACCACAACTGAAAAAAAAACCTCAGAGCTAGAAACCTTGAATCATTATTCCCAAATTTGGTTGTGTGTGCTGGGGGTATCTATATTCTATGGGCTCTATTATATATTGTCGTCCCCTCAGCGTGAGTTTCTTGAGACGACTGCTATTTTAGAACGTTAGAACGTTTTATTTCCTTGCCGTCGAGACCGATATCACGAATATTACGTTTTTCCCTTTTTATTCAAAATATTTCACAAACTTGTTTCCCATATCATGAATTGTATGCTATATTCCGATTGTCAAATATGTGGAAGTGAATGCGTTTTGGTCCTTTATAATGATCATGTTAGATCAACGCGCAATGAGTTTGCACCGCAATTCAGATGATCTGCCGGATTTACATCACGTAAATTCATCACTTTTTCCCGAAATACATAAAAGTGGGATGTGAACTGCAAGAAGAATAGAGTAATACTCAATGTGTATCTGATATGAATAAAACACTTAGAGCCTATAACTGAAAGGATTATTGCAGCTTCCAAAGGCATCATATGGAATTTGAATTTAAGATCTATAAATGTTTTTTTCTCTGAAATCTCAAATAAATATCATGTGGTTGAAAACACTGAATAGTTGTGATATATGAAAAGCACTGAGCGCATCCGTCGCAGCGCCAGCCAAAGCACGAAAGCACGCTTGAACATCAGTGATGCATTGAACATCTAATCACACCAGTGTGATCGCATGCGTCAATGGGATAAAATCACTCTCGTTATGAGGGTGGAGGGGGGACGAACTTAAAAATTGCTGAAATTTAAATGAGTTGGTTCCTCGCGTTATTCTCTTTTGTGAAAAATGAACGCTTGTAGACGAAGGTCAAATCTAGGCACTTGCCCGGTTGTGTTTTTTTAATCCTCCCTATTACACTTTGTTGCAGCCATTAAAATAGTTCAGTTTTGTTTTTAATATCAAAAAAGTTATATTTTGTTTTGTTTCTTTATTAAGTTAATTTAGACAAATGTTTGGAGCAGTTTTTGTTTGTTAAAGTTTTTATTTTTTTAAAGTGACAACCAAGCGGCCAGCGGCCGACAGTGAGTTAACCCGGCGCTTTAGCCTCTCAAATCAACACTTGACTTCTCTTGCCTACAATAGAATCCATAGACACATCAAACACTTCAAGCATCACAATGCTAGTTTAAACGTTTAGCATACTATCACCACCACCACCACCACCACAGTGAAAAGGCATTTTTGATAAGTTGAGGTTAGGCTGATCGTAGGCGCTCGCAAACGAAACGGGCTACACAATCGAAACTAATTAAAAAAATACAAATCAAAAACATGCAGGTTGTCTTACCTTACACCTCTCTGCAAAATGAATATAAATCCGATCTTCAATTCCCGTGCTGCACATCAGCAACAGATATGAGCTGCATTTTATTCATCATCAGCTCAAGATCAAAGACCGCAAAAGGAGAAGGAGCTAAGCACTGGTGAGATCATTTAGTCTCATTAGTTTTAATGAAGATGACTGTTTTTGAACATCTAAGACTTACTTTCAGTTTCACTTGCGGGCGGCAGTTTGCGTGTTGGCTTGCTTTACTCATTTGCAGTGCCGCGTGTTGCTGTAGCGCCGTCATATCTGACTGCAACATGTCATATAGCCTATAACACTCTCACACGTTTATTTTTTAACAGTTTGCCAGGAGTAAAATTTACATATGTGGTTTAAACAACCAGATGCATTTACATTTGTCCAGTTTTGCCTGAAATGCGTCCCAGACCACCTTCTGAATCGGTTTGTTTGAGTGACCGCATTTAAATCCGTCTCAAAAAGGATTTCGGAAGACATTACTTCTGGTATTTTCACGATCGGATAGATATCTTGTCAGAGAAAACCAATGAAGTGAGCAGGTGTAAAAAGGCCATAACTCTCCCAGCTGTGCCGAAGGAACGCTCACTGTTCCTGCTGGACTCTAAACACCGCACTACTGCTTGACTACACTCTAAAAAATGCTGGGTTAAAAACATTTAGGTTGAAAATGGACTAACCCAGCGATTGGGTTGTTTTAACCCAGCGGTTGGGTTAAATGTTTGCTTAAAACAACCCAATCGCTGGGTTAGTCCATTTTCAACCCAACTTGTTTTTTTGCTTTTTTTACACAGCATTTTTTAGAGTGTATAACTACTAATTTTCAGTAACTAGCCCAACACTAATTGTAAAGTGTTGAAGGTGACTTGACGGTGGGGAAAGAAGGAGAGAAATAGATGCTATTTTAAATGCAAATGTAGCCTAGACGGTGCGCATGAGTTCTGATTCATACATAGTAGACGCTTTTATCCACATAATTTTGCATTGCATTCAAGGTATACATTTTATTAGCACATTGCTCACGCCATGATCTACTGATTGAGCTACAACATTATGAGAATGATTTAACATACAGGGAAAATATTGTGTCCTAACTAGACATTGCATTTTCAAATGTATCCGGATGAATGTAGACGCAACCAAGACGGAGCATGTGAGAGTGTGAACGGGCATTTACTCAAACGAGCGCGTAAGAGCAACACTTCATTAGTGGTAAGCGCTGACGGATGATTTAGATTTTCTCTGGAGAGTTGTGGGAAATCTGTGGGAGCGTGTTTCACTCCCGAGGCGGTCTGAGGGTGGTCTCCGCTGCAGAACCGATAAGCAGCTCTATTTGTTTGGCCTAGACTTCTCCGCATCGTAATGCAACCGCCCTCTGGAAGTTCCCGGAACCTCCCGGAGACTGCACTCACAAAGCAAGAAAAGCTGCTCTGTTTTGACTTCCCCTCTTCACCACCCCCAACACTCTTTCACTGCCTTCTTCAATCTCTCCCGCTGTACGATGTGTGCGCTGGCATGTGCACAAGGTACGGCCCCCAGAGAAGTCAGATTAATGACAGCTAGTCACGGAAAGGCTTACAGCACCCGTATGATGAGGGAGAGTCTGAGGGAGACAGAATGTAAGGCTGAAGAGAACGGACTGCTGATTCAAACTCATTTGACTTCATTTTTTTGCGTGAAACACGCAGAACATTCTGGCTGTACTTTTTAACATAATGCAACTGAATGAAGACTAGGACAGTCAAGCTACCAAATGACAAAAAAGCACCAATAAAGTATTATTAAACTGCTCCAAATGGCTCTTCTTTCAAGATTAATACAGGAAATTTCGGTCTGTTTCTCCAACACACTCTCATGGCAACTGATTAACTAGTTTACATTATGGCAAGTTGGTAGGCAGTTCATATGAATTTGTATATGATCTGCTTACACCCAAGTGGCGGTTAGTTTAGTGGTGGACCTTTATCTAAAAATCTTAAATTTTTGTATGATTTTGAGAAAGACAAAACGCAAGTGAAAGACTGAAGAGAATGGATTCAAAATGCTGATCCAAACTCGTGTTTTTTTCTTCTTCCATGCAACACAAAATGTGATTTACTGAAGAAAAATGACTAGTTCTTTTGAACATAATTTTTTCGCACGTGAATAAGGACCAGCCAGATCTGAATGAATATATACATACATATATTAGATATGCATGATCTATTTATTATATCATATACAGATTATATCGGTGTTGGAAGCCTCCGGACCTGGAGTTCAGTTATGGTAATGGTTGTTTGTTTCCGAAATAAGCACTGTATGTGTTAGACCAATCACAACAGACTGGGCCATCTGACCAATCAGAGCAGAGTAGACCAATCACAACAGACTGAACCATCTGACCAATCAGAGCAGAGTAGACCAATCACAACAGGCTGTGCCGTCTGACCAATCAGAGTAGAGTAGACCAATCACAACAGACTGGGCCATCTGACCAATCAGAGCAGAGTAGACCAATCACAACAGACTGAACCATCTGACCAATCAGAGCAGAGTAGACCAATCACAACAGGCTGTGCCGTCTGACCAATCAGAGTAGAGTAGACCAATCACAACAGACTGGGCCGTCTGACCAATCAGAGTAGAGTAGACCAATCACAACAGACTGGGCCATCTGACCAATCAGAGCAGAGTAAACCAATCACAACAGACTGAACCATCTGACCAATCAGAGCAGAGTAGACCAATCACAACAGACTGGGCCATCTGACCAATCAGAGCAGAGTAGACCAATCACAACAGACTGGGCCATCTGACCAATCAGAGCAGAGTAGACCAATCACAATAGGCTGTGGCGTCTGACCAATCAGAGTAGAGTAGACCAATCACAACAGACTGAACCATCTGACCAATCAGAGCAGAGCAGCTCGAGGAAAGGAGGGATTTAGAGAGACTGATTCATCCATCGAGTCGTTTGAGAATCATTGAACATTGTGGTGATGTGCAGTGTATATTATGAGAGAATGAATGTAAATTTGATGCATGTAAACCTGTTGTAGGAGATTCCAAATCAAAATTACGAAACTTTAAAATAGCACAATAGGTTCCTAAAGCTTCCTTCAGCTGAGACACATCAGATACACACTGATGCAAAAATGAAAATACTGTTAAGTGCAATGTGTGCAGCACAAGGCTATCGATGCAGGCTACATAAAATTATAATGAGAACATTATAATTGTCACGGTCATGTTCTGTTTGTTTTGTTTTGCACTAGTCACATGTGTTCCTTTGTTCCATTTTCCCGCCACAATCTGTCACCATGGAAACGAACACCTTTCATCACAGCTGTTGGTCGTTTATGTTAATCATTTGTGTATTTAAGTTCCTGCTTGTTTTCAGTTCAGTGTCCGGCATTGTTTGTGTAGAGTACACTGTTCGTGCCACGCACACTGTTTTGCAGTTTGGTTTATTCTGTTCTGAGTTACTTAATCTTGTTTCGTTTTTATAATCATCTTTGTCTTCCTTGGACTTAACATTACAATAATTGTGTGTTTAGGACATGGCTTTTAATGGTGAGACTTTTGTTTTTGTAATAAGGCTCTCAAAAATTACATAATTTAGATTTAGATTTATTGGCCAATATATCGGGCATCAGCTTTCAAATATAAAGAGTATCCGTATAAGCCCAAATTTTAATATCGGTGCATCCGTAATATATATACACACACTATATTGCCAAAAGTTTTGGGACGCCTGCCTTTCCATGCACATGAACTTTAATACCATCCCATTCTTAATCCGTAGGGTTTAATATGGAGTCGGCCCACCCTTTGCAGCTCTAACAGCTTCAACTCTTCTGGGAAGGCTTTCCACAAGGTTTAGGAGTGTGTTTATGGGAATTTTTGACCATTCTTCTAGAAGCGCATTTGTGAGGTCAGGCACTGATGTTGGACGAGAAGGCCTGGCTCGCAGTCTCCGCTCTAATTCATCCCAAAGGTGTTCTATCGGGATGAGGTCAGGACTCTGTGCAGGCCAGTCAAGTTCCTCCACACCAAACTCGCTCATCCATGTCTTTATGGACCGACGCTTTGTGCACTGGAGCAGGACATGTTGGGACAGGAAGGGGCCGTCCCCAAACTGTTCCCACAAAGTTGGGAGCATGAAATTGTCCAAAATGTCTTGGTATGCTGAAGCATTAAGAGTTCCTTTCACTGGAACTAAGGGGCCAAAACAACCCCTTCTGTGCAATGTGACCCTCAGCATGCGCTGACCCCACTCTGTGATTTTACGTGGCCTATCACTTCGTGGCTGAGTTGCTTTTGTTCCCAATCGCTTCCTCTTTGTTATAATCCCACTAACAGTTGAGCATGGAATATTTAGTAGTGAGGAAATTTCAGGAATGGACTTATTGCACAGGTGGCAACCTATCACGGTACCACGCTTGAGTTCACTGAGCTCCTGAGAGCGAGCCATTCTTTCACAAATGTGTGTAGAAGCGTCTGCATGCCTAGTGCTTGATTTATACACCTGTGGCCATGAAGGGATTGAACACCTGAACTCAGGGATTCGGAGGGGCGGCCCAATACTTTTGGCAATATAGTGTGTGTGTGTGTGTGTGTGTGTGTGTGTGTGTGTGTGTGTGTGTGTGTGTGTGTGTGTGTGTGTGTGTGTATATACACACACACACACACACACACAATTATTATTTCAATGAAATGATTCTTCTATATTTTAGTTCAATAATAACATTTATTTAATATTTAGTATTTTTAGGGGATTTTATGGTACTAAATTATATTTATGCAGTAGTTATAATTCATTTATTCACTTTTAGAGGATGGACCTGAAAATGAAATTTCCAACTTGAACCATCATAAATCTTAAATGTTTTGGAGCACTGACTTAAGTTTGATCTCTTTTTAAAGAGATAAATATAATGAAAAATGCAAGCATTAAATATTCACAAATTTAAGACTTAGATCATAAGAAATATAAGTTCAGTCAAGTATGTGCAAATTTTGACCGGTAGTGCAGAAACTATAGAAACTTGACATTTTCATTAAACATTATGAGGAATATTTTATTTAATAAATTAAATATGCATGGAAGAATAGTTCACAATAAGATCATCTATAAGATGCATTTATAAAACAGATGGGGTGAATTTCCACTTCATGCAGACTTCAGAGAGGAAGAGAAATGAGGAAAGGATGAGAGGACAGGAGAAACTGTGGTGTGGCATAATGAAAGACTGAAGAAAAAACCAAGGGGAGGTTTTGGAGAAGGGCGAAGTGAACTCGCTCACTCGGGCTGTGTTCACACAGTGTGGAAACAACAGCCCTTCTCAGCGTTTCAGAAACATGTTTTCCCATCCCCAGGAATTCTTCTCT
>CM031954.1:22044580-22177080 GCA_018749465.1 Paracanthobrama guichenoti
AGGCATGAGATTAAAATGGAGAAGAAGAGGAAAATGCTGATATGTTTTACCATTTCAATAAACCCACTAATGCGCTAATTTGAAGATTATACTCTAGTCATTAGTGTGAGATGCACAAAGAGGGTCATTCTAAGTATGCTAAACAATAATGAATCATAAATGTAGGCTTAACTACAGCTTTGCTTCATCCATAATCACATTAAAGGGTTAGTTCACCCAAAAATGAACATTAGCCCATGATTTACTCGCCCTCAAGTCATCCTAGGTGTGCATGACTTTCTTCTTTCAGACGAATACAATCCATTTTCACAATCCATATTAAAACATGTCCTGGCTAATCCAAGCTTTATCATGGCAGCCCAAAATTTTAAGCCCATAAAAGCACATCCATCCATTATAAAAGTGCTCCACACGGCTCCGGGGGTTAATAAAGGCCTTGTGAAGCAAATCTATGGGTTTGTGTAAGAAAAATATCCATATTTAAAACTTTATAAAGTAAAATATCTAGCTTCCGGCGGACCGCCTTCTGTATTCAACTTACAAAAAAGTGTAACGCCTCTCGCAGTTCAAAACACTTATGCTACGTCCGATGTCATACAATTTTTCATAAGTTGAATAATTTCTTCTTAGAATGTGTAAATGCAGTAAATATTTCACAGACTTTAAACTGTATCTAATATATTGAATAGTTCATAAATTAAAGCAGTGGTTGATTATGATTTGTCTTGTTTAGCTTTAGTGAGTGTGTAGTGTCGCTGTTTGAGCAGAAACATCTGCAAAGTTACGACGCTCAAAGCAAAGGGAGAGATTTTCTTACAGAAATCTCTTTATAAGGACTACAACAAACGGCTGGTAGGGACTACAATGAGTTAGTGACATCCCTAACCCTAACATTTACATAACCCCGCCCCCGGGAACATGCAACAAAGGGGATGGGATTATCATGACAGAATATGCTAATCAATGACTGAAGATTGTTAATTCATAAATTCATCCTCTATCCATTCAGAAACGTCCTGTCTCATTCTACATGTTGTCTCTTCTTCTTGAGTCTCTCCATCATTGTCCGACTCCGGTTTGATCATAAAAGACTGAACAGTTTCTGTGCGTGTCTGCATGTGGTAATCAGAGCTGCTAACTAGAGTTCTTGAAGCTCCACCTCATGAGCAGCAGCTCATTTGCATTTAAAGGGACACACAAAAACGGCATGTTTTTGCTTACCCTCAAAAACTGACAATTTAATTAAATGAATTCTAGGGATGGATGGATGGATGGATGGATGGATGGATGGATGGATGGATGGATGGATGGATGGATGGATGGATGGATGGATGGACAGAATGACAGAACGATCCATCGAATGAACGAACGAACAAACGATAGAGAGATATAGACAGACAGACAGACAGACAGACAGATTCATATTCTTGAGCAGTCTTGAGCAGATGATTGTGGGGAACTGAACCAGAAAACTCGTCAGTCTGTCAGATGAGAATCAAATGAACAAACACGATTCATTAAACAAATGTGCTGTGGAACATCAAACGGACACAACATGCATCAGCCCGAGGAACCCTGAGGGCAAGAAGGGCAGCGGACAGAAACATGAGCATGCAGATCATAGCTCAGAAAGAGCCAGCGGACCAAAGCAGATTGATCCACACAGACGCTGGAGACGGAGGTTACCAGAGCAAACACAGCAGGACGAGCTCAAAACCAGAGATCTGAGCTCGGCTTGCATGTGACGGGAACCCTCACATTCTACACTGCTTGACTGAGGAAAGACTCGATAAATAAATAAAACCAACAGATAAATACTGTACGCACCACATCTGTGAAAAGCCCAAACTTGTCAATCCAACAAGAAATCAATCTAGAAGTTTTGGGGTCTTGGCTGACAAGCTGTTTATGATCTTTTGCAAAGGTCCATTGTACGGAATAATTCCTGTTGGCTTGTGTGTTTAGTTAAGCATACTCACAGGACTAGTAAACACCGCAGTGATCAGATCCCAAAAAACACGAGCATGGCCCATCAAACACTGACGACAATGCTGAATTGTGATTTTTATATCACTCAATTCTGACTTTATATCACTCAATTCTGACTTTATATCTCTCAATTCTGACTTTATATCACTCAATTCTGACTTTATATCACTCAATTCTGACTTTATATCACTCAATTCTGACTTTATATCTCTCAATTCTGACTTTATATCTCTCAATTCTGACTTTATATCACTCAAATCTGACTTTATATCACTCAATTCTGACTTTATATCTCTCAATTCTGACTTTATATCACTCAATTCTGACTTTATATATCAATTCTCTTTATATCTCTCAATTCTGACTTTATATCTCAATTCTGACTTTATATCTCTCAATTCTGACTTTATATCTCTCAATTCTGACTTTATATCTCTCAATTCTGACTTTATATCTCAATTCTGACTTTATATCACTCAATTCTGACTTTATATCTCTCAATTCTGACTTTATATCTCAATTCTGACTTTATATCTCAATTCTGACTTTATATCTCTCAATTCTGACTTTATATCACTCAATTCTGACTTTATATCTCTCAATTCTGACTTTATATCTCTCAATTCTGACTTTATATCACTCAATTCTGACTTTATATCTCTCAATTCTGACTTTATATCTCTCAATTCTGACTTTATATCACTCAATTCTGACTTTATATCACTCAATTCTGACTTTATATCTCAATTCTGACTTTATATCTCTCAATTCTGACTTTATATCACTCAATTCTGACTTTATATCTCAATTCTGACTTTATATCTCAATTCTGACTATGTCACTCAATTCTGACTTTATATCACTCAATTCTGACTTTATGTCACTCAATTCTGACTTTATATCACTCAATTCTGACTTTATATCTCAATTCTTCTTTATATCTCAATTCTGACTATGTCACTCAATTCTGACTTTATATCACTCAATTCTGACTTTATATCACTCAATTCTGACTTTATATCACTCAATTCTGACTTTATATCTCAATTCTGACTTTATATCACTCAATTCTGACTGTCACTCAATTCTGACTTTATATCTCTCAATTCTGACTTTATATCACTCAATTCTGACTTTATATCTCAATTCTGACTTTATATCACTCAATTCTGACTTTATATCTCTCAATTCTGACTTTATATCTCTCAATTCTGACTTTATATCTCTCAATTCTGACTTTATATCTCTCTGACTTTATATTCTGACTTTATATCACTCAATTCTGACTTTATATCTCTCAATTCTGACTTTATATCTCTCAATTCTGACTTTATATCTCTCAATTCTGACTTTATTTCTGATATCACTCAATTCTGACTTTATATCTCAATTCTGACTTTATATCTCAATTCTGACTTTATATCACTCAATTCTGACTTTATATCTCTCAATTCTGACTTTATATCACTCAATTCTGACTTTATATCACTCAATTCTGACTTTATATCACTCAATTCTGACTTTATATCACTCAATTCTGACTTTATATCTCAATTCTGACTTTATATCTCAATTCTGACTTTATATCACTCAATTCTGACTTTATATCTCTCAATTCTGACTTTATATCTCCCAATTCTGACTTTATATCACTCAATTCTGACTTTATATCACTCAATTCTGACTTTATATCTCAATTCTGACTTTATATCTCAATTCTGACTTTATATCACTCAATTCTGACTTTATATCTCTCAATTCTGACTTTATATCTCTCAATTCTGACTTTATATCTCTCAATTCTGACTTTATATCACTCAATTCTGACTTTATATCACTCAATTCTGACTTTATATCTCTAAATTCTGACTTTATATCTCTCAATTCTGACTTTATATCACTCAATTCTGACTTTATATCTCTCAATTCTGACTTTATATCTCAATTCTGACTATGTCACTCAATTCTGACTTTATGTCACTCAATTCTGACTTTATGTCACTCAATTCTGACTTTATATCTCAATTCTGACTTTATATCTCAATTCTGACTATGTCACTCAATTCTGACTTTATATCACTCAATTCTGACTTTATATCACTCAATTCTGACTTTATATCACTCAATTCTGACTTTATATCACTCAATTCTGACTTTATATCTCAATTCTGACTTTATATCTCTCAATTCTGACTTTATATCACTCAATTCTGACTTTATATCTCAATTCTGACTTTATATCTCAATTCTGACTATGTCACTCAATTCTGACTTTATATCACTCAATTCTGACTTTATGTCACTCAATTCTGACTTTATATCACTCAATTCTGACTTTATATCTCAATTCTGACTTTATATCTCAATTCTGACTATGTCACTCAATTCTGACTTTATATCACTCAATTCTGACTTTATATCACTCAATTCTGACTTTATATCACTCAATTCTGACTTTATATCTCAATTCTGACTTTATATCACTCAATTCTGACTGTCACTCAATTCCTGACTTTATATCTCTCAATTCTGACTTTATATCACTCAATTCTGACTTTATATCTCAATTCTGACTTTATATCACTCAATTCTGACTTTATATCTCTCAATTCTGACTTTATATCTCTCAATTCTGACTTTATATCTCAATTCTGACTTTATATCACTCAATTCTGACTTTATATCACTCAATTCTGACTTTATATCTCTCAATTCTGACTTTATATCACTCAATTCTGACTTTATATCTCTCAATTCTGACTTTATATCTCCCAATTCTGACTTTATATCACTCAATTCTGACTTTATATCACTCAATTCTGACTTTATATCTCAATTCTGACTTTATATCTCAATTCTGACTTTATATCACTCAATTCTGACTTTATATCTCTCAATTCTGACTTTATATCACTCAATTCTGACTTTATATCACTCAATTCTGACTTTATATCACTCAATTCTGACTTTATATCACTCAATTCTGACTTTATATCTCAATTCTGACTTTATATCTCAATTCTGACTTTATATCACTCAATTCTGACTTTATATCTCAATTCTGACTTTATATCTGACAATTCTGACTTTATATCTCTCAATTCTGACTTTATATCTCTCAATTCTGACTTTATATCTCTCAATTCTGACTTTATATCACTCAATTCTGACTTTATATCACTCAATTCTGACTTTATATCTCGATTCTGACTTTATATCTCTCAATTCTGACTTTATATCACTCAATTCTGACTTTATATCTCTCAATTCTGACTTTATATCTCAATTTTATATCACTCAATTCTGACTTTATATCACTCAATTCTGACTTTATATCACTCAATTCTGACTTTATATCTCTCAATTCTGACTTTATATCTCAATTCTGACTATGTCACTCAATTCTGACTTTATATCACTCAATTCTGACTTTATATCACTCAATTCTGACTTTATATATCTCAATTCTGACTTTATATCACTCAATTCTGACTGTCACTCAATTCTGACTTTATATCACTCAATTCTGACTTTATATCTCTCAATTCTGACTTTATATCACTCAATTCTGACTTTATATCTCAATTCTGACTTTATATCACTCAATTCTGACTTTATATCACTCAATTCTGACTTTATATCTCTCAATTCTGACTTTATATATCTCAATTCTGACTTTATATCACTCAATTCTGACTTTATATCACTCAATTCTGACTTTATATCACTCAATTCTGACTTTATATCTCAATTCTGACTTTATATCTCAATTCTGACTTTATATCTCAATTGACTGACAATTTATATCACTCAATTCTGACTTTATATCACTCAATTCTGACTTTATATCACTCAATTCTGACTTTATATCTCTCAATTCTGACTTTATATCACACAATTCTGACTTTATATCTCTCAATTCTGACTTTATATCACTCAATTCTGACTTTATATCTCTCAATTCTGACTTTATATCACTCAATTCTGACTTTTATACAATTCTGACTTTATATCTCAATTCTGACTTTATATCTCTCAATTCTGACTTTATATCACTCAATTCTGACTTTATATCACTCAATTCTGACTTTATATCACTCAATTCTGACTTTATATCTCTCAATTCTGACTTTATATCACTCAATTCTGACTTTATATCACTCAATTCTGACTTTATATCTCTCAATTCTGACTTTATATCTCAATTCTGACTTTATATCACTCGATTCTGACTTTATATCACTCAATTCTGACTTTATATCTCTCAATTCTGACTTTATATCTCTCGATTCTGACTTTATATCTCTCAATTCTGACTTTATATCTCAATTCTGACTTTATATATCTCTCAATTCTGACTTTATATCTCTCAATTCTGACTATGTCACTCAATTCTGACTTTATATCACTCAATTCTGACTTTATATCTCTCAATTCTGACTTTATATCTCAATTCTGACTTTATATCACTCGATTCTGACTTTATATCACTCGATTCTGACTTTATATCTCTCGATTCTGACTTTATGTCTCAATTCTGACTTTATATCTCTCAATTCTGACTTTATATCACTCAATTCTGACTTTATATCTCTCAATTCTGACTTTATATCTCTCAATTCTGACTTTATATCACTCAATTCTGACTTTATATCTCTCAATTCTGACTTTATATCACTCAATTCTGACTTTATATCTCTCAATTCTGACTTTATATCTCAAAATTCTGACTTTATATCACTCAATTCTGACTTTATATCACTCTCAATTCTGACTTTATATCTCAATTCTGACTTTATATCTCTCAATTCTGACTTTATATCACTCAATTCTGACTTTATATCACTCAATTCTGACTTTATATCACTCTCAATTCTGACTTTATATCTCTCAATTCTGACTATGTCACTCAATTCTGACTTTATATCTCTCGATTCTGACTTTATATCACTCGATTCTGACTTTATATCTCTCGATTCTGACTTTATATCACTCGATTCTGACTTTATATCTCTCGATTCTGACTTTATATCTCTCGATTCTGACTTTATATCTCTCGATTCTGACTTTATATCACTCAATTCTGACTTTATATCACTCAATTCTGACTTTATATCACTCAATTCTGACTTTATATCACTCAATTCTGACTTTATATCACTCTCAATTCTGACTTTATATCACTCGATTCTGACTTTATATCTCTCGATTCTGACTTTATATCACTCGATTCTGACTTTATATCACTCGATTCTGACTTTATATCTCTCGATTCTGACTTTATATCACTCGATTCTGACTTTATATCACTCGATTCTGACTTTATATCTCTCGATTCTGACTTTATATCTCTCGATTCTGACTTTATGTCTCAATTCTGACTTTATATCTCTCAATTCTGACTTTATATCACTCAATTCTGACTTTATATCTCTCAATTCTGACTTTATATCTCTCAATTCGACTTTATATCACTCAATTCTGACTTTATATCTCTCAATTCTGACTTTATATCACTCAATTCTGACTTTATATCTCTCAATTCTGACTTTATATCTCAATTCTGACTTTATATCTCTCAATTCTGACTTTATATCACTCAATTCTGACTTTATATCTCTCAATTCTGACTTTATATCACTCAATTCTGACTTTATATCTCTCAATTCTGACTTTATATCACTCAATTCTGACTTTATATCACTCAATTCTGACTTTATGTCTCTCAATTCTGACTTTATGTCACTCAATTCTGACTTTATATCACTCAATTCTGACTTTATATCTCTCAATTCTGACTTTATATCACTCAATTCTGACTTTATATCTCTCAATTCTGACTTTATATCACTCAATTCTGACTTTATATCTCTCAATTCTGACTTTATATCACTCAATTCTGACTTTATATCTCTCAATTCTGACTTTATATCTCTCAATTCTGACTTTATATCACTCAATTCTGACTTTATATCTCTCAATTCTGACTTTATATCACTCAATTCTGACTTTATATCTCTCAATTCTGACTTTATATATCTCTCAATTCTGACTATGTCACTCAATTCTGACTTTATATCACTCAATTCTGACTTTATATCTCTCAATTCTGACTTTATATATCTCTCAATTCTGACTTTATATCTCTCAATTCTGACTATGTCACTCAATTCTGACTTTATATCACTCAATTCTGACTTTATATCTCTCAATTCTGACTTTATATCTCAATTCTGACTTTATATCACTCAATTCTGACTTTATATCTCTCAATTCTGACTTTGTCACTCAATTCTGACTTTATATCTCTCAATTCTGACTTTATATCTCTCAATTCTGACTTTATATCACTCAATTCTGACTTTATATCACTCAATTCTGACTTTATATCTCTCAATTCTGACTTTATATCACTCAATTCTGACTTTATATCTCTCAATTCTGACTTTATATCTCTCAATTCTGACTTTATATCACTCAATTCTGACTTTATATCACTCTCAATTCTGACTTTATATCTCAATTCTGACTTTATATCTCTCAATTCTGACTTTATATCACTCAATTCTGACTTTATATCACTCTCAATTCTGACTTTTATATCTCTCAATTCTGACTATGTCACTCAATTCTGACTTTATATCTCTCGATTCTGACTTTATATCACTCGATTCTGACTTTATATCTCTCGATTCTGACTTTATATCACTCGATTCTGACTTTATATCTCTCGATTCTGACTTTATATCTCTCGATTCTGACTTTATATCTCTCGATTCTGACTTTATATCTCTCGATTCTGACTTTATGTCTCAATTCTGACTTTATATCACTCAATTCTGACTTTATATCACTCAATTAATTCTGACTTTATATCACTCAATTCTGACTTTATATCACTCTCAATTCTGACTTTATATCACTCGATTCTGACTTTATATCACTCGATTCTGACTTTATATCTCTCGATTCTGACTTTATATCACTCGATTCTGACTTTATATCACTCGATTCTGACTTTATATCTCTCGATTCTGACTTTATATCTCTCGATTCTGACTTTATGTCTCAATTCTGACTTTATATCTCTCAATTCTGACTTTATATCACTCAATTCCGACTTTATATCTCTCAATTCGACTTTATATCTCTCAATTCCGACTTTATATCACTCAATTCTGACTTTATATCTCTCAATTCTGACTTTATATCACTCAATTCTGACTTTATATCTCTCAATTCTGACTTTATATCTCAATTCTGACTTTATATCTCTCAATTCTGACTTTATATCACTCAATTCTGACTTTATATCTCTCAATTCTGACTTTATATCACTCAATTCTGACTTTATATCTCTCAATTCTGACTTTATATCACTCAATTCTGACTTTATATCACTCAATTCTGACTTTATGTCTCTCAATTCTGACTTTATGTCACTCAATTCTGACTTTATATCACTCAATTCTGACTTTATATCTCTCAATTCTGACTTTATATCACTCAATTCTGACTTTATATCTCTCAATTCTGACTTTATATCACTCAATTCTGACTTTATATCTCTCAATTCTGACTTTATATCACTCAATTCTGACTTTATATCTCTCAATTCTGACTTTATATCTCTCAATTCTGACTTTATATCACTCAATTCTGACTTTATATCTCTCAATTCTGACTTTATATCACTCAATTCTGACTTTATATCTCTCAATTCTGACTTTATATCTCTCAATTCTGACTATGTCACTCAATTCTGACTTTATATCACTCAATTCTGACTTTATATCTCTCAATTCTGACTTTATATATCTCTCAATTCTGACTTTATATCTCTCAATTCTGACTATGTCACTCAATTCTGACTTTATATCACTCAATTCTGACTTTATATCTCTCAATTCTGACTTTATATCTCAATTCTGACTTTATATCACTCAATTCTGACTTTATATCTCTCAATTCTGACTATGTCACTCAATTCTGACTTTATATCTCTCAATTCTGACTTTATATCTCTCAATTCTGACTTTATATCTCTCAATTCTGACTTTATATCTCTCAATTCTGACTTTATATCTCTCAATTCTGACTTTATATCACTCAATTCTGACTTTATATCTCTCAATTCTGACTTTATATCACTCAATTCTGACTTTATATCACTCAATTCTGACTTTATATCTCTCAATTCTGACTTTATATCTCTCAATTCTGACTATGTCACTCAATTCTGACTTTATATCACTCAATTCTGACTTTATATCTCTCAATTCTGACTTTATGTCTCTCAATTCTGACTTTATGTCACTCAATTCTGACTTTATATCACTCAATTCTGACTTTATATCTCTCAATTCTGACTTTATATCACTCAATTCTGACTTTATATCTCTCAATTCTGACTTTATATCTCTCAATTCTGACTTTATATCTCTCAATTCTGACTTTATATCTCTCAATTCTGACTTTATATCACTCAATTCTGACTTTATATCTCTCAATTCTGACTTTATGTCTCTCAATTCTGACTTTATGTCACTCAATTCTGACTTTATATCACTCAATTCTGACTTTATATCACTCAATTCTGACTTTATATCTCTCAATTCTGACTTTATATCACTCAATTCTGACTTTATGTCTCTCAATTCTGACTTTATATCTCTCAATTCTGACTTTATATCTCTCAATTCTGACTTTATATCACTCAATTCTGACTTTATATCTCAATTCTGACTTTATATCTCTCAATTCTGACTTTATATCTCTCAATTCTGACTATGTCACTCAATTCTGACTTTATATCTCTCAATTCTGACTTTATATCTCTCAATTCTGACTTTATATCTCTCAATTCTGACTTTATATCACTCAATTCTGACTTTATATCTCTCAATTCTGACTTTATATCACTCAATTCTGACTTTATATCTCTCAATTCTGACTTTATATCTCTCAATTCTGACTTTATATCACTCAATTCTGACTTTATATCACTCTCAATTCTGACTTTATATCTCTCGATTCTGACTTTATGTCTCAATTCTGACTTTATATCACTCAATTCTGACTTTATATCTCTCGATTCTGACTTTATATCACTCGATTCTGACTTTATATCACTCGATTCTGACTTTATATCTCTCGATTCTGACTTTATATCTCTCGATTCTGACTTTATATCTCTCAATTCCGACTTTATATCACTCAATTCTGACTTTATATCTCTCAATTCTGACTTTATATCACTCAATTCTGACTTTATATCTCTCAATTCTGACTTTATATCTCAATTCTGACTTTATATCTCTCAATTCTGACTTTATATCACTCAATTCTGACTTTATATCTCTCAATTCTGACTTTATATCACTCAATTCTGACTTTATATCTCTCAATTCTGACTTTATATCACTCAATTCTGACTTTATATCACTCAATTCTGACTTTATGTCTCTCAATTCTGACTTTATATCACTCAATTCTGACTTTATATCTCTCAATTCTGACTTTATATCACTCAATTCTGACTTTATATCTCTCAATTCTGACTTTATATCTCTCAATTCTGACTTTATATCTCTCAATTCTGACTTTATATCTCTCAATTCTGACTTTATATCTCTCAATTCTGACAATTCTGACTTTATATCACTCAATTCTGACTTTATATCTCTCAATTCTGACTTTATATCACTCAATTCTGACTTTATATCTCTCAATTCTGACTTTATATCTCTCAATTCTGACTATGTCACTCAATTCTGACTTTATATCACTCAATTCTGACTTTATATCTCTCAATTCTGACTTTATATATCTCTCAATTCTGACTTTATATCTCTCAATTCTGACTATGTCACTCAATTCTGACTTTATATCACTCAATTCTGACTTTATATCTCTCAATTCGGACTTTACATCTCTCAATTCTGACTTTATATCTCAATTCTGACTTTATATCACTCAATTCTGACTTTATATCTCTCAATTCTGACTATATCACTCAATTCTGACTTTATATCTCTCAATTCTGACTTTATATCTCTCAATTCTGACTTTATATCTCTCAATTCTGACTTTATATCTCTCAATTCTGACTTTATATCTCTCAATTCTGACTTTATATCTCTCAATTCTGACTTTATATCTCTCAATTCTGACTTTATATCACTCAATTCTGACTTTATATCACTCAATTCTGACTTTATATCACTCAATTCTGACTTTATATCTCTCAATTCTGACTTTATATCTCTCAATTCTGACTTCTGATATCACTCAATTCTGACTTTATATCACTCAATTCTGACTTTATGTCTCTCAATTCTGACTTTATGTCTCTCAATTCTGACTTTATATCACTCAATTCTGACTTTATATCTCTCAATTCTGACTTTATATCTCTCAATTCTGACTTTATATCTCTCAATTCTGACTTTATATCTCTCAATTCTGACTTTATATCTCTCAATTCTGACTTTATATCTCTCAATTCTGACTTTATATCTCTCAATTCTGACTTTATATCACTCAATTCTGACTTTATATCTCTCAATTCTGACTTTATGTCTCTCAATTCTGACTTTATGTCACTCAATTCTGACTTTATATCACTCAATTCTGACTTTATATCACTCAATTCTGACTTTATATCTCACAATTCTGACTTTATATCACACAATTCTGACTTTATATCTCTCAATTCTGACTTTATATCTCTCAATTCTGACTTTATATCTCTCAATTCTGACTTTATATCACTCAATTCTGACTTTATATCTCAATTCTGACTTTATATCTCTCAATTCTGACTTTATATCACTCAATTCTGACTTTATATCTCAATTCTGACTTTATATCTCTCAATTCTGACTTTATATCACTCAATTCTGACTTTATATCTCTCAATTCTGACTTTATATCACTCAATTCTGACTTTATATCACTCAATTCTGACTTTATATCACTCTCAATTCTGACTTTATATCACTCGATTCTGACTTTATATCTCTCGATTCTGACTTTATATCACTCGATTCTGACTTTATATCACTCGATTCTGACTTTATGTCTCAATTCTGACTTTATATCTCTCAATTCTGACTTTATATCACTCAATTCTGACTTTATATCTCTCAATTCTGACTTTATATCTCTCAATTCTGACTTTATATCACTCAATTCTGACTTTATATCTCTCAATTCTGACTTTATATCACTCAATTCTGACTTTATATCACTCAATTCTGACTTTATATCTCTCAATTCTGACTTTATATCACTCAATTCTGACTTTATATCACTCTCAATTCTGACTTTATATCTCTCAATTCTGACTTTATATCACTCAATTCTGACTTTATATCACTCTCAATTCTGACTTTATATCACTCTCAATTCTGACTTTATATCACAATTCTGACTTTATATCTCTCAATTCTGACTTTATATCTCTCAATTCTGACTATGTCACTCAATTCTGACTTTATATCACTCAATTCTGACTTTATATCTCTCAATTCTGACTTTATATCACTCAATTCTGACTTTATATCACTCTCAATTCTGACTTTATATCACAATTCTGACTTTATATCTCTCAATTCTGACTATGTCACTCAATTCTGACTTTATATCTCTCAATTCTGACTATGTCACTCAATTCTGACTTTATATCTCTCAATTCTGACTTTATATCTCAATTCTGACTTTATATCTCTCAATTCTGACTTTATATCACTCAATTCTGACTTTATATCACTCAATTCTGACTTTATATCTCTCACTCGATTCTGACTTTATATCTCTCGATTCTGACTTTATATCACTCGATTCTGACTTTATATCTCTCGATTCTGACTTTATATCACTCGATTCTGACTTTATATCTCTCGATTCTGACTTTATATCTCTCGATTCTGACTTTATATCTCTCGATTCTGACTTTATATCTCTCGATTCTGACTTTATATCTCTCGATTCTGACTGACTTTATATCACTCGATTCTGACTTTATATCTCTCGATTCTGACTTTATATCACTCGATTCTGACTTTATATCTCTCGATTCTGACTTTATATCACTCGATTCTGACTTTATATCTCTCGATTCTGACTTTATATCTCTCGATTCTGACTTTATGTCTCAATTCTGACTTTATATCACTCAATTCTGACTTTATATCACTCAATTCTGACTTTATATCACTCAATTCTGACTTTATATCACTCTCAATTCTGACTTTATATCACTCGATTCTGACTTTATATCTCTCGATTCTGACTTTATATCACTCGATTCTGACTTTATATCTCAATTCTGACTTTATATATCTCAATTCTGACTTTATATCACTCAATTCTGACTTTATATCACTCAATTCTGACTTTATATCACTCAATTCTGACTTTATATCACTCTCAATTCTGACTTTATATCTCAATTCTGACTTTATATCTCTCAATTCTGACTTTATATCACTCTCAATTCTGACTTTATATCACTCTCAATTCTGACTTTATATCACTCTCAATTCTGACTTTATATCACTCAATTCTGACTTTATATCACTCAATTCTGACTTTATATCACTCTCAATTCTGACTTTATATCACTCGATTCTGACTTTATATCTCTCGATTCTGACTTTATATCACTCGATTCTGACTTTATATCACTCGATTCTGACTTTATATCACTCGATTCTGACTTTATATCTCTCGATTCTGACTTTATGTCTCAATTCTGACTTTATATCTCTCAATTCTGACTTTATATCTCTCGATTCTGACTTTATATCACTCGATTCTGACTTTATATCACTCGATTCTGACTTTATATCACTCGATTCTGACTTTATATCTCTCGATTCTGACTTTATGTCTCAATTCTGACTTTATATCACTCAATTCTGACTTTATATCTCTCAATTCTGACTTTATATCTCTCAATTCTGACTATATCACTCAATTCTGACTTTATATCACTCAATTCTGACTTTATATCTCTCAATTCTGACTTTATATCACTCAATTCTGACTTTATATCACTCAATTCTGACTTTATATCACTCAATTCTGACTTTATATCACTCTCAATTCTGACTTTATATCACTCTCAATTCTGACTTTATATCACTCTCAATTCTGACTTTATATCACACTCAATTCTGACTTTATATCACTCTCAATTCTGACTTTATATCTCAATTCTGACTTTATATCACTCAATTCTGACTTTATATCTCTCAATTCTGACTTTATATCTCTCGATTCTGACTTTATATCACTCAATTCTGACTTTATATCACTCAATTCTGACTTTATATCTCAATTCTGACTTTATATCACTCAATTCTGACTTTATATCTCTCAATTCTGACTTTATATCACTCGATTCTGACTTTATATCACTCGATTCTGACTTTATATCTCGATTCTGACTTTATATCTCTCAATTCTGACTTTATATCACTCAATTCTGACTTTATATCTCTCAATTCTGACTTTATATCTCTCAATTCTGACTTTATATCACTCAATTCTGACTTTATATCTCAATTCTGACTTTATATCTCGATTCTGACTCGATCGATTCTGACTCGATTCTTTATATCACTCGATTCTGACTTTATATCACTCGATTCTGACTTTATATCACTCGATTCTGACTTTATATCACTCGATTCTGACTTTATATCACTCGATTCTGACTTTATATCTCTCAATTCTGACTTCTATCTCAATTCTTATATCTCTCAATTCTGACTTTATATCTCTCGATTCTGACTTTATATCTCTCGATTCTGACTTTATATCTCAATTCTGATTCTGACTTTATATCTCTCGATTCTGACTTTATATCTCTCGATTCTGACTTTATATCTCTCTCGATTCTGACTTTATATCTCTCAATTCTGACTTTATATCTCTCAATTCTGACTTTATATCTCTCAATTCTGACTTTATATCTCTCAATTCTGACTTTATATCTCTCAATTCTGACTTTATATCTCTCAATTCTGACTTTATATCTCTCAATTCTGACTTTATATCTCTCAATTCTGACTTTATATCTCTCAATTTTGACTTTATATCTCTCAATTCTGACTTTATATCTCTCAATTCTGACTTTATATCACTCAATTCTGACTTTATATCTCTCAATTCTGACTTTATATCTCAATTCTGACTTTATATCACTCAATTCTGACTTTATATTTCTCAATACTGACTTTATATCTCAATTCTGACTTTATATCTCTCAATTCTGACTTTATATCACTCAATTCTGACTTTATATCTCTCAATTCTGACTTTATATCTCTCAATTCTGACTTTATATCACTCAATTCTGACTTTATATCTCTCAATTCTGACTTTATATCACTCAATTCTGACTTTATAACTCGTAAAGTATGAACTTAAATAAAACAAATGGAATCAGAGACAGAACCTATTCATTGAAAGTAGATATAACTGAAATGTTCAAACTTCAAATTTGTGACACTATTAAAACGTCTCCAAAAACAGCTAGTTTAGAAATCAGACATTAGTAATGTAATAACTATAAATCATATGAGCTTCCCAGACAAATGATTCAATAATGGCTTGATTCAATTGATATTAAATGGCAGATCTGTGATTGTCTAAAATATATGATAATAAAATTCTTTCCTAATTGACTGACGTGCTTATATATTGCAAATTAATTGTTAAATTACTTTTTCAAAAGCCTATTTCCATATTTTTCAGTAACTTTTATCATTATTTAAAGTCTTTCACCAGAGGAAATTGGCTTGCCCTGAAACAAAAGGCGTGCATTAGATCGACTTCTACTAAAATGAACTTGTTCGCTCTTTAAATACGACATAATTTGTGCGATTCAGGGTTTTGACAGAAACACCTCCAGCAGAGAAGCAGGCGGAATAATGTTATTCCAGCTGAGTTCATCACATCTAGAAATAAAATAAACTTCTTGTAAAATGTTTTGACAACTCCGAGGTCACGTCACCTCCGCTGTTGTATGCGATGAGGAATGAGTCAATAAAGTTCACTGATGTCAGCAGCACATTTATCCCCAACATACACCCTAAGTAAAAGATAGAGACGCCTGAGCAATTGCATGTCTGGGCTTCGATGTATCTGCTCAGAAACATGTGCTCTGTACCTACATTGGGGCTACAAAAAAAGTCCCAGTTTCTTTGAAGAGTCTCTGAGCATCTGGTTTTAACAGTCCACTTGAGTATGTGGGTACTGGGGAATGCAAGGACTGCTTTGACTGGGAGAAGAGCGCTGGGAAAGGGAAAGAAACAGAAGAGTGGCTTTCCCCTGGAAAACAAACAGACTTTTGTTTCAGAGGAGAGAGAGAAGACTGCCTGTCTGACTGCCTGCCTTCAGTGGCTCGGGATGGAGAACAAGACGGTTCCAGAAACTGGAAAAACATACATATAGAGCAGTGGCCAAAAGTGATGATGTCCGGAGGGGATCCTTGTTTTTAATGATTAAACTATCTAAATATGTCTTTAATATTGTTTTAAATATTTTAAACATGAGGGAAGAACAAAACACTAAGGTTAAGGTATTTAAAAAACAAAATTATTTGGCAAAAAGGACAAAATACAGCTGAAAATAAAAATCTCACAATACAATCAGTTATTAATATATCTCTCTTGCTCTCTGTGTTCATAAATTCTACGTATAAAATGCATGGCTAAAAATGTCCTCACAATTCGTCATTTTTCATTGCATTACCACAAATAAAACTATTGACTCCGTAAAGCACAACTACACTCTAAAAACTGCTGGGTTATTTCAATCCATGTTTGGGTCAAATATGGACAAAGCCAATCGCTGGTTTACATTTTTAAAATGGTCATGAACAGAGAAATCAAATTTAACGTAAATAAATATGTTAAAATAAAAAACGTGCTAAAATTTTTCGAGAGAGTTACACATGTAGCTATTTCATATGCAAAAAGTCAGCCAATCACAGGAGAGGGAGTTTACACTGAAGTCTCACAGGAGCCAATCACAGCAGTGGGCGTTTACACTGAAGTCTCACAGGAGCCAATCACAGCAGTGGGCGTTTACACTGAAGTCTCACAGCAGCCAATCACAGCAGTGGGCGTTTACACTGAAGTCTCACAGCAGCCAATCACAGCAGAGGGATTTTACACTGAAGTCTCACAGCAGCCAATCACAGCAGTGGGCGTTTACACTGAAGTCTCACAGCAGCCAATCACAGCAGAGGGATTTTACACTGAAGTCTCACAGCAGTCAATCACAGCAGAGGGATTTTACACTGAAGTCTCACAGCAGCCAATCACAGCAGTGGGCGTTTACACTGAAGTCTCACAGCAGTCAATCACAGCAGTGGGCGTTTACACTGAAGTCTCACAGCAGTCAATCACAGCAGTGGGCGTTTACACTGAAGTCTCACAGCAGCCAATCACAGCAGTGGGCGTTTACACTGAAGTCTCACAGCAGCCAATCACAGCAGTGGGCGTTTACACTGACGTCTCACAGCAGCCAATCACAGCAGAGGGATTTTACACTGAAGTCTCACAAGAGTCAATCACAGCAGTGGGCGTTTACACTGAAGTCTCACAGCAGTCAATCACAGCAGAGGGAATTTACACTGAAGTCTCACAGCAGCCAATCACAGAAGTGGGCGTTTACACTGAAGTCTCACAGCATGTACAAAATCATACTAACATTATAAGTACACCGCAGGAAACATTATAAAACAATAAAACAATGCCGTTCATGTTCCATTTAAGTTAAATTTTTAAACCCAATGGTTGGGTTTGTCCATATTTGACTCGAACATGGATTGAAACAACCCATCATTTTTTAGACTGTAGGCATATGCTTTAACAAATTTTTAATAATATTTGAATAAAGGGTAAAAATGTAAATTTTCCATCACTTTTGGCCACTGCTGTATATCCACATCCCAAAACCTCCTCTACAGGTCAAGATGTCCAGACGCCTCTCGGCATAAACAACCATCTTCTCCAAGGTTGAAGGTGAAATAATGTTAGCAAAAGCACTTTAGGTTGTGTATGTCTGCCCAATCTGGAAAAATATATCCTCAAAAATATCACACAGGATTAAACTTTTCAGCATAAAGGTCAGGCTAATAAAGTTAGCGGTTTTCAGTGTCCTAATAACATACAATTAGCACCATCCAAAAAGAGGCTCTTGAATGACTGACGTTTGATAATTGGAGGTTTTGCGAACGCGGCTGTTGAAAGAATCACCACAGACGGAACAGGTCTATAACGTCCATTATTATTCATTTGTTGAAGGATTTTTTAATGTGAAGACCAAACGCTTGGAAGGTTTTAGTTCTTTAATGAATGGAAAACATGATTCAATGTGTAGATCCCTGTGAATTTCAGCCAGCCCACCTTAATTACCAGAGACTAATTACAATAAATGTAAACTGTTCCACTTCCCAGAAATCCTTTAAAAGAGATCTGGCTTATCCTGGTTCCTCAAAACAACACATTGAAGGACTTTAAATATCATGCAAGTGTTGATTCCATTAAAGTTTGATCCAGAAAGGACAGAAAGAAGGAAAGAGTAAAGTATTATAAAGCAGTGCAAAGTATAATATAACTAGAGCAGAGTAATAATGCCTCTTTGAATGGTCCCTCCAAAGTCATAATTTCGAAACTAATGTTTTTCTTTTGTTTTCAGAATAAACTGGTTGTGTGTTGGGGAATTTCACATTTCTTTCTTTCTTTTTCACATACTAACAGAAATCTTATGGGGATATTCTGGTGCAACTTCACAAAACCAACAAAGTGCACTAACACAACTAAAACACTTTCTTCAGTGGAGTGGAGAAATTAAATAAAGCAAAATATGAAGCTGGAAGAAATCAATTCTTTATTTTGCAGCATTTATTCTAAACGATTTATCCGTGCACATCATTATTGTTTTAAATTCATGTTCCTGGTAATCTTGAATCAGATTCTCTTCTCTTCATCTCTTCTCTTTTCTGATGACGAGGGCGGGGCGACCTGTCACTCACATGAGATCCACCAATAGCAAACCACAACCATCCAATCAATTCCCCACAGACACAGTTAAGCCCCGCCCTACATTTGTTCTTGTTTGAGAGGCGTTTCACTCAGATATACGGCACAATAGAGAAGAAAAGGCCAGCGCAACTTTAATTTCATGCTGACATTAAATGTTTCTTTTTCAAAAACACTGATGATGCATTAATAAAAACAAGAAACATATTTTCGCTAACATTATGTTTTGATTAAAATCATTTAAAATCTCCCTTCCAAAGCACTCCATTACTGAAGTTCTTGTTATAAAGCAATTACATTCCTTTTAAATGTTTCTTTTGGGAAAAAAGGTAACACTTTACTTAAAGCCCTTATGTATAATGCATTATAAATACAGCCATATCGCACAGCTACAAGTGTGATATTGCGTTTATACAACAGTTTGACGGCACAAGTGTGTAAATAAATCAGGAACAACAACACAGTGTCTTTAAAAACAGAACTACTTTCTTCCGCCACAGATTCACATCTCAAGTTGACAGTTTGACAGTCAAGCCTCCGTTACTGATTCTGGAACGCCACTTTAGAGCGAGTAATGAAGGAACGCTGAGTCGCTTCACTGAAGATTATTGTATTATGAGTAGAGTATTATGAGAGAGAGATCAACTAAACGAGTGTATTAACCGCATCTGATATAGCATTCGTTCTTCAGGTCGATGTCCATAATATTACATGCATTATAAGACATCACAATGTCCACTGAGGAAAGAGATAGATAGTTTTCCTTAACTTTTAAAAGTCAAGGGGATTCCCATGACAGCATAGACTGGGTAAACCCAGCCTGATCTGCCGGCGGTTTGAGTTCGCCCTGCAGCTCAGTCTGGAAACCTGTACATTCATTTATCCTGCTTCTGTCACACTTTTGTGGGAACCAATCACAGACTGGCTTATCCACCTGGCGCGCTATTGGCAGGTTTAACACAATGATTGTGTTAAACACGATGACTGTTGAACACGCCTCTTGTGGTCGGATTGGTTGAAGGACTATCCAATTACATACAGAGTAATTTGAATTATGCCCGTTGATCACGCCTCTTGTGCAGTAGAAAATACAGAGCAGACTCCCCAGACTAATGTTCAGTCTTAAAAAGATTGAGCTTGGTCTGGTGATAGCCAGACAGATGACAGCACTAAAACAACTTCATTGTTCTGACGAGAGACTCACTCATAAAGATATCTGCCACCATCTGATGGTGTAATAGTGTAACTTTCACTGAAGTCCATTTCACAATCACTAACGGACCCTTTCTCAATACCAAATATGGCATATTATCTATATAAAATAATATTTATTGAACAATAATATTTAAATGAGCAACAATAGCCATTATACAAGACAATATGCAATAGACACGAGCAAACAATTCAGTCAAACGTACAAAAGCAGCGCTCTGGTACAGGATTCAAGTTAAATATAGCCTAAATATAAAGTTATGAAACTTCATTTTCCCCTTAGCCCAAATCAGTTTGCTCTGGAACAAGTAATAGATTAATAAGAGTAAAGATTGCCCATTTGATATACCCCAAATTAATTCTACCTCATGTTTAACCACTCTCTACATACAGTAAGAGCCAAAGGGAAATTCCCTCAGGACTGTCCGAGATGAAGCTGTTCTCTGCGGGTACATGAGCGCTGAACGACCGCTGACGGTCTGGAGCTCACTTCTGAGAAAGCGTCTGAACAGATCGTAAAATAGGCACTATGTTTATATACGAGTCACATATTTGAAGTCTCAATAACTACATTCTCACCTAAAACTACATTTCGTGACACAACAACAGTAGTATTTATAAAAAATATAGTGGATTGCTCGACCGCTATGACAGTCGCTGCAAGAGGAGGGATACAAACGGTGAAACGGCTCCAGTGCTGATACTGGGGGAATATCACACGGCTCTCAGCCAATAAGACTCCAGAACAAGAAAGAACTGTTGTATAAAGCAGAATATATTTTAGATATAGTTACAGTTATATTTAAAGGATATATAGTAGATCCAATTTTATCCGCATACATGCAGTATACTCATGTACAAAGACGGTGCACTCATATTACTAAGAGTGGGAGAAAGTGCAACGCGCAATATAGCGGAATAAAATGTGTTGAATTTGATGTTTCCCCATTAAAAAAAGAGATTGCATGACTGAAATAGCTGCCTGAGAGGCGTAGTAAAGATGGCCAGTGGGTAAAATGACTTGCCTTAAAGGGACTTTGTCTCCACTCTCTGTTTGTCCTCATGTGATTGTTTCTAGGCTGGGACAAAGGCCTCTTTCTTATGCTGTAACATAAGTTCAAAGCTGCTCCCTGTGTTTACTTGTTGAACAAACTTTGTATCTAATCATCCATCTGTCTTCTCCTCTCTGCGCTTTTAATCATGAAAGCACATGGTAGGAAACCCTCAGTGTCAGTATGGATGTAAAGAGATTATATGATTGTAAGGCTAATCCAAAACAGCTTTTCCTTTTGGAGACACAAGCAGAATGGTATTACAGACAGAAATGCAGAATAAAAGACACGCATTCAGCATCTGCAAGCTCACATCTGGATGGCGGTCACATAGTGGAGTCCAGGTGCTTCAGCGCTTACAATGCGGCTCTGATTCTCGGCGATGGCTAATAGATTCCATCTGGCTGTATGATGTGCACACTTGTTAGCCGGTTTCCTTCTCACTCCCTCCCTCCCTGTCTGGCAGGATTCTCCCATTTAAACAGACTGTCCTGAGAACATGGATATTACCATGTGCGCAAGAATTATCACAACAGGACATTCTTTGTGTGTGTGTGTGTGTGTGTGTGTGTGTTTGGGAGAGACACAGAGATCTCACAATACCGGTTTCGACCACTTGGTGACAGCATCACACAATACTGTCAAGATCCAGTCATTACTAAACCGCAGAATATCACTCTGCATGTGGCCTTTTACATAAATAATTCACCCCACAATGAATCTACTCATCATCATGTCCTTCTGGCCCCATATTAGTTTCTTCCTTGACAGAGAACAATGAAGCAGAAACGGTTCTGTTCCATATACGTAAAAACTGTAGAACCCATTTCAACTCAGTTGCTTCCTTAAAAAAATTGGTGTGTTCCAAAACAACAACAAAATTCACATTTAGGAGATATAAGCTTTCAAAACTTACAGTCTCTCACTTCCATTAAAATGGATCACAGATTCTGATGACATCATCGCAGACTTCAGCTTCTCGTCACATCTTCTGTCCAATCAAATGTTCTCTAGAATCTGTAGCCCCGCCCACTACACTATAAAGAGATGCTGAAGCTGCGGCTGAAATCGGTTCACACATTTACTGTTTCTACACGGCGAATCGCACATAGCAAACTATATATGCGATAGGAGACGATTCAGACAGTGTAAATATGCTTTCAGTCGAGGCGAATGAAGTCTGGTTTCACACGCAGCACACACACATAGTCTAGACCAGAGCCATTGACTAGAGGCACGAGAGCGCAGCGCAGATCATATGTGGTATATGAGTCGGCGCAGACAACAAAACATATCGGACCCATTTAAATTCTGCACATAATGCTGTATTTCAAAGCGATATGGAGGAGATTATGATGAGAAACGGGTAGAGTTTAGGAGGATACTGTGGCTTTACCAAACTGGCTCTAGTCAAACTGTGATATTAACGAAATGCTATTGGCTGTTTTAAAAAGGGGGAGGAGCTGCTAACAGCTGGAGCCGTTTCAGGGGAAATCACGTCAACACACTGAATAATGCTGCGCGTTCCAAGGCACTTCAGTTAAATTACATTAAACTGACTTCAAAATTTAGTTGAATCATGTATAACTCTTATAAAAACGTTGAAATTATTTTGATGATGAGTTGACCCTGGACCACAAAACCATGGTATGGTTTGGTAGGATGGGACAATATTTGGCCGAGATACAACTATTGTAAAATTTGGAATCTGATGGTACAAAAAAATCTAAATACTGAGAAAAACTCCTTTAAAGTTGTCCAAATGAAGTCCTTAGCAATGCATATTACTACTAATAATAATTTATTTAAATATTTATGGTACGAAATTAACAAAATATCTTCATGGAATATGATCGTAATATCCTAATGATTTTTGGCATAAAAGAAAAATGTATAATTTTGCCCCACACGTGTGTTGTTGGCTATGGCCACAGATAGACCCGTGAGACGCAGCGCTGCTGTTGGGCAGGGTCACATATAAAAACATACAGAAGTGGCCGAAAGTGATTTCTGGAGGGGATATTTGTTTTTAATGACCCTACAAGATTGATTAAACCATCAAAATATGAGGAAAATATTTCATATTTTTAAATATTTTAAATATGAGAGAAGAACAAAACACTAAACTTAGTTAATGTATTTGTCTGACAAAATTATTTGACAAAAAGGTCTACAGCTATAGGTTTTATTTTTTATGCAAAATATATATATATATATATATATATATATATATATATATATATATATATATATATATATATATATATATATATATTATCAGTTATTAATATTTAATTGGTTCTCCTTGTTTTTGCATGTGATCATCATTTCCTTGTATGACAGCCTGGCCAAAAATTATGTTGCATAATTTGGCATGTTTCAATGCGTTATTATCGCAAATAAAACAATTTACTCCAAGCACAATGACATAATATGCTTATAAAATCTTTAAATGGGTGATTAATTTTTGCCCCTTTTACAAGATGTAAAATAAGTCTCTGATGTCCCCAGAGTGTGTGTGTGAAGTTTCAGCTCAAAATACCCTACAGATCATTTTTATAGCATGTTAAAATTGTCACTTTTTGAGGGTAAGCAAAAACGTGCCGTTTATGTGTGTGTCCCTTTAAATGCAAATGAGCTGCTGCTCACTGGGCAGAGCTTCAAGAACTCCAATTGGCAACTCTGATGTGGAGTTAACTACCTTCAAGACATAGATTAGCATATTCGTCATGATAATCCCATCCCCTTTGTTGTGTGTTTCCGGGGGCGGGGTTATGTAAATGTTAGGGTTAGTGATGTCACTAGCTCGTTGTAGTCCCTACCAGCCGTTTGTTGTAGTCCTTATAAAGAGATTTCTGTAGAAGAAAATCTCTCCCTTTGCTTTGAACTTTGAGCGTTGTAACTTTGCAGATGTTTATGCTCAAACAGCGACACTACACACTCACTAAAGTTAAACAAGACAAATCAATCAACCACCCTGCTAAGAAATTATTAATATTCAATAAAAGTCACAATCACGTAATGTTTTTACAGTGTGACCCGAGATGTCAACTCTTCAGCATTCTTGGAAGTTAATACATTGCATTTTAAGTTGTTAAATCTCATTTGAGGGCAGTTTGTGAGTTATTAGCATTTCAAATTAATATAGCAAAGGATGTTGGATGTTCATGCAAAGCAACTTTTTTTTTTATGAACTACAAAAGGAAGTGATAAATCTTGTGTTCTCAGTCCAGATCCTTAGTTATTATGACTTCAGGCATTGGCAGACGCTATCTTTTACTCTTACATTTTGTCTGCATTCAGTCCAATGTTCTGGCCTCATCATATATTTTCTATTAACCAAAATGAGATGTTTGACAGAATGTCCAAACTGCTCTTTTTCGAACAACACAAGCATGGTTATTAATACTGCAAATCTCAAGAAGCACTACAATACTGTGTACTATATTCTTTGTGTGGAACAGACTGAAATTCAGAACAATCTGAAAATCTTGACGGATAGTTCTGGCCCTTGATTCTGATTGGTTAAGCCGTGTTCAGTGCCATTGCAAGTTACTCAATAAACATAAACCTGTGATAAATATTAAAATATTTTAATGGACTAACCGTTTTATAAAAGCATAATATAATCCACATAAAGCTGTGGTTTACAGTGAATCTAGTATCTACATCAGTTGTTTATCATGTTTTAATGCATTATACTTTCTAAAGATGTGTTCAATGAATAGATGCATTATCAGTTATTCATGAGATTATACAATGCATTATAAGGTGCATTACAAAGCATAATTAATGCATGAAAATACTTTATGATGCATTAAATGTAATGGCTAATATATAAAGTGGCTATTCAAGTAATTTCAACTCTTGCCTAGTAAAAATAAAGTTGAAATTGGTTAAATTATTTTGAAGTAATGGAAAACGTGCTTCACAAAAGAAAGTAATATGTGTTTGAAGGATATGGTGGGTGAGTAAATGTGTGGTGAACAATCCTTTAAACTGTGTTTACGGCTTACCTGGCGCTTTCAAACGTAGCTGATGGAGTTTTTCCAATGGCTCCAAAGCCCACGCCAACAGCCAAACCCTCTGAAAAACAGGAAACAAACCCCTGGTCACACTCCACAGTCTTTCAAACAGCAAGATAAGATTGTTAAGAAGAGCGCTGATGATCGGGATTGAATTCGAACAGGAGATGAAAACTCCATGCATTCTATTTATAGTCATATAAGTCCTTTGAAGGCAGTGTGTGAGAGTCAAACCAATGCAGAGGATGCTTTTTAGCTGCCAAATTTTCATCCAAAGCAATTTGATTTTCACAAACTGCAACAAGCAGTAATAAAACAGAACGGTGTCCTCTGTAACTGTCTAGTTCTTGGGTTACTGTGTCTTAGAAATGAATCTGCAGCCCCTACTGAAGGTACTCCCTAAGACCAAATAGCCATTGAAGGGATAGTTCCCCCAAAAATAAGAATTATGGCACCCTCATGCTGTATGGAACACAATAGCAGATATTTTGAACAGTTTTTGTTCCAAATCAAAGTCAATGGGGTCCGAAGTTGTTCAGAACGCAGATTTCTAAAAAAATATTGGGTTATTTTTTCTAAACAAATCCTGGCTTGAGCCTTTTGGGTTATTTTTTTAGTGTTTGGGTAGTTTTTGCGTTACCTAGATCCAGGGTCAGACGTAACGACCCAGTGTTTGGGTAGTTTTTGTGTTACCCAGTTCCTGGGTCAGACGTAACGACCCAGTGTTTGGGTAGTTTTTGTGTTACCCAGATCCTGGGTCAGACGTGACAACCCAGTGTTTGGGTAGTTTTTGTGTTACCCAGATCCTGGGTCAGACGTGACAACCCAGTGTTTGGGTAGTTTTTGTGTTACCCAGATCCTGGGTCAGACGTGACAACCCAGTGTTTGGGTAGTTTTTGTGTAACCCAGATCCTGGGTCAGACGTGACAACCCAGCGTTTGGGTAGTTTTTGTGTAACCCAGATCCTGGGTCAGACGTGACAACCCAGCGTTTGGGTAGTTTTTGTGTCACCCAGATCCAGGGTCAGGACGTGACAACCCAGCGTTTGGGTAGTTTTTGTGTAACCCAGATCCAGGGTCAGGCGTGACAACCCAGCGTTTGGGTAGTTTTTTTTGTAACCCAGATC
The DNA here is from genome assembly GCA_018749465.1 of Paracanthobrama guichenoti. Lineage (NCBI taxonomy): Eukaryota > Metazoa > Chordata > Actinopteri > Cypriniformes > Gobionidae > Paracanthobrama > Paracanthobrama guichenoti. Next base: position 22,072,047 of record CM031954.1, read on the forward strand.
CTGGGTCAGACGTGACAACCCAGCGTTTGGGTAGTTTTTGTGTTACCCAGATCCTGGGTCAGACGTGACAACCCAGCGTTTGGGTAGTTTTTGTGTTACCCAGATCCTGGGTCAGGCGTGACAACCCAGCGTTTGGGTAGTTTTTGTGTTACCCAGATCCTGGGTCAGATGTGACAACCCAGCGTTTGGGTAGTTTTTGTGTTACCCAGATCCTGGGTCAGACGTGACAACCCAGCGTTTGGGTAGTTTTTGTGTTACCCAGATCCTGGGTCAGACGTGACAACCCAGCGTTTGGGTAGTTTTTGTGTTACCCAGATCCTGGGTCAGACGTGACAACCCTGTGTTTGGGTAGTTTTTGTGTTACCCAGATCCTGGGTCAGACGTGACAACCCAGTGTTTGGGTAGTTTTTGTGTTACCCAGATCCTGGGTCAGACGTGACAACCCAGTGTTTGGGTAGTTTTGTGTTACCCAGATCCTGGGTCAGGACGTGACAACCCTGTGTTTGGGTAGTTTTGTGTTACCCAGATCCTGGGTCAGACGTGACAACCCAGTGTTTGGGTAGTTTTGGTGTTACCCAGATCCTGGGTCAGACGTGACAACCCAGTGTTTGGGTAGTTTTTGTGTAACCCAGATCCAGGGTCAGACGTGACAACCCAGTGTTTGGGTAGTTTTTGTGTAACCCAGATCCTGGGTCAGACGTGACAACCCAGTGTTTGGGTAGTTTTTGTGTTACCCAGATCCTGGGTCAGGCGTGACAACCCAGTGTTTGGGTAGTTTTTGTGTTACCCAGATCCTGGGTCAGACGTGACAACCCAGTGTTTGGGTAGTTTTTGTGTTACCCAGATCCTGGGTCAGACGTGACAACCCAGTGTTTGGGTAGTTTTGTGTTACCCAGATCCTGGGTCAGACGTGACAACCCAGTGTTTGGGTAGTTTTTGTGTTACCCAGATCCTGGGTCAGACGTGACAACCCAGTGTTTGGGTAGTTTTTGTGTTACCCAGATCCTGGGTCAGACGTGACAACCCAGTGTTTGGGTAGTTTTTGTGTTACCCAGATCCTGGGTCAGACGTGACAACCCTGTGTTTGGGTAGTTTTTGTGTTACCCAGATCCTGGGTCAGACGTGACAACCCTGTGTTTGGGTAGTTTTTGTGTTACCCAGATCCTGGGTCAGACGTGACAACCCAGTGTTTGGGTAGTTTTTGTGTAACCCAGATCCAGGGTCAGACGTAACAACCCAGTGTTTGAGTTAATTATTTGTGGGATTTTTGCGACCTCTTCGAGAGAGAGCAGTGCAGCTCCGTCAAATTGCTGAATACAGGTAAAATACAGGTTTGTGTACATTTTATTTTATCTATAAATGCGTTATTGTGCTGTATATCGTTTAATGTTATGCAAACGCAACATACAGGGGCGTGATGTGAGTCACCTAAACTATCACATCTGTCTTTTCACTTGATGGAAATGCCTGATGCCTTGCATACAATTTTATGAGTTTATTCAAAAAGAAACAGAATATAAATAATTATGATGTTAAAATATGTCCTCAGAACTGTACACTGCATGTTTATGGACAGGTTATGGAGTCAGTCACCGCATATTTCGGCTACGAGTGAAACGCAGGGCGGCGGTCTGAAGCTAGAAGTTCCTCCGTTGAACATGACACAAGCTCGGCACAAGATCCCGCGCCATACAGTGGAAAGGTTTCATTTTTACTTCTGACATTTGTTAAACAAGCTTAAATGTAGGCAATATGTATTATAAACTATATAAAATATGCTGCTGTAAAATATGATCGAAAATAAAGGAATTATCATTCCTAGTATTTTAAAAATGTTTAGAGGATTTAAGTTAATCCATAAACATTAATTAATGTATGAAGTAAAAAAATAAAACAGTATTATAGTAAACATGAATCAACCCATTATGCTGGATTATAAACAACCCAATTTGCTGGGTAAAATGAACCCAACATGTGTTCTGTCCTATATTTACCCAGCCTTTTAACCCAGTGTGCAACGTTCTTCAAAATATCTTCCATACAGATTTGGAATTATGTTCATAGTCTGTCCCTTTAAATAAATGTGGCCTTAAAGATAAATATTCAAATAGTTCCTGTCCTTGACTCTGATTGGCTGAGCTGTATCCCAAGCCATTTTGTGACATGTGACCATCACACTGTAAAAAAAATAAAAATAAAGTTGAAGCCTTAATTTTTTTAAGTAAAATCAACTTGACGTTTAAGTAATTTCAATTTAAATTAAATTAAACTGCCTTGAAAATGAGTTGAAAATTACTTGACTTATTTTGAAGAGTTAAAGCGATGTAAAAACATATGTTGTCATAACTTATTGATCATATTTTTTACAGTGTATAATTGCACAGGTACACTTTACAATAAGGTCATGTTAGTTAGTTAGCTAATATTAACTAACAATTACCAATACATTTTTTACAGTATTTATTTATCTTTGTTAACGTTAGTTGATAAAAATACAATTGTTAGTTCAGCTCATGTGATGTCCCTTATATTAAACGCGGTTCTTGTTTACACTCAAATCTCAATTTCCTGTTATCTGCAAGGCACTCTTTTTCATCCGTGTAGCCAGCAGCGGATTTGTCTTGATCTTATGGGGTTTGTTCTGGTATTTGACTTTAGATTTTAAACATCTTATATAGCACTGAGGCAGATTTTTCAGTCCAGAAGAACCTCAGCCATCTGATAAGCTGACATCCAATCAAAGCCCCATTCTGAAGTCCAATTCAATTTCACATCCTCCACTAGCGCTTCTGACTCCCTCACACAAACCTCCGGTGTGAGTGTGAGTGTGTGTGTGTGTGTGTGTGTGTGTGTGTGTGTGTGTGTGTGTGTGTGTGTGAGAGAGTGTGTGTGAGAGTGTGTGTGAGAGAGTGTGTGTGTGTTTGTGTGTGTGCCGCATGTTTATGTAAATATGTTCATTCAAAGCCATCACTCAGATTAATCAGGTCAATCTAATCTTAAACCAGGCAAATTCATTCTGGGCTCAGAGGAAATTAAGGATATGTAAATGCATGCGATATCAAATCAACATGGCATTAAATCAGATAAAAATCTGAAGCAAAACACTTGCTGTGGTTTAAGTGACAGTTCAAAGTTGTCTTTCAAAATCTAAACTTTTTTTTATGCATATACACCGATCAGGCATAACATTATGACCGGTGAAGTGAATAACACAGATTATAACACTGATGATCTCTTCCTCACGGCTCCTGTTAGTGGGTGGGATATATTAGGCAGCAAGTGAACATTTTGTCCTCAAAGTTGATGTGTTAGAAGCAGGAAAAATGGGCAAGCGTAAGGATTTGAGCGAGTTTGACAAGGGCCAGATTGTGATTGCTAGACGACTGGGTCAGAGCATCTCCAGAACTGCAGCTCTTGTGGGGTGTTCCCGGTCTGCAGTGGTCAGGATCTATCAAAAGTGCTCCAAGGAAGGAACAGGGGTGAACCGGCCACAGGGTCATGGGTGGCCAAGGCTCATTGATGCACGTGGGGAGCGAAGGCTGGCCCGTGTGGTCCGATCAAACAGACGAGCTACTGGAGCTCAAACTGCTCAAGAAGTTAATGCTGGTTCTGATAGAAAGGTGTCAGAATACACAGAGCATCTCAGTTTGTTGTGTATGGGGCGGCATAGCCACTGACAAGTCAGGGTGCCCATGCTGACCCCTGTCCACCGCCGAAAGCACCAACAGTGGCACGTGAGCATCAGAACTGGACCACGGAGCAATGGAAGAAGGTGGCCTGGTCTGATGAATCACGTGTTTTTTTACATCACGTGGATGGCCGGGTGCGTGTGCGTGGCTTCCCTGGGGAACACATGGCACCAGGATGCACTATGGGAAGAAGGCAAGCCGGCGGAGGCAGTGTGATGCTTTGGGCAATGTTCTGCTGGGAAACCTTGGGTCCTGCCATCCATGTGGATGTTACTTTGACACGTACCACCTACCTAAGCATTGTTGAGACCATGTACAGCCTTTCATGGAAACGGTATTCCCTGGTGGCTGTGGCTCTTCCAGCAGGATAATGCTCCTGACACAAAGCACAAATGCTTCAGGAATGGTTTGAGGAGCACAACAACGAGTTTGAGGTGTTGACTTGGCCTCCAAATTCCCCAGATCTCAATCCAATCAAGCATCTGTGGGATGTGCTGAACAAACAAGTCCGACCTCGCAACTTACAGGACTTAAAGGATCTGCTGCTAACATATTGGTGCCAGATACCACAGCACACCTTCAGGGGTCTAGTGGAGGCCATGCCTCGACGGGTTAGGTCTGTTTTGGCAGCAAAAGGGGGACCCAAATATTAGGAAGGTGGTCATAATGTTATGCCTGATTGGTGTGTACAGTGAAAAGTTTGAGGTCAGTATTTTTTTTTAAACAAATGAATGATTTTATTCAGCAAGAACATACTAAATTGATCAAAAGTGACAGTAAAGACATTTATAATGTTACAAAAGATTATATTTCAAATAAATGCTGTTATTTGGAACGTTCTATTCATCAAAGAATTCTAGAAAATAAGATGTATCACAGCTTCCACAAAAATCTGAAGCTGCACAACTGTTCTCAACACTGATAATAATCATAAATGTTTTTGAGCAGAAAATCATCATATTAGAATGATTTCTGAAGGATTATGTGACTCTGACGACTGGATACAGAAATAAATTACATTTTAATACGTTTTCAGATAGAAAATTGTTATTTTAAACTGTAATGATATGTCACAATATTCCTGTGTTTACTGTATGGTGAGCATAATTCAAAATGCGATGTGTCATTTTTATTATTATGATGATTTCTTTAAAAAATAGTCTATATGGTTTTTATTAATTTTCATTTATTAGTTTTAGTTTATTTAGTTATAGCTATTTTAGTACTTATACATCTTTTTTTAAATATTTGTATTCATTTAATTTATTTCAGGTAACAATTTTTTTATGCTTTTAAGCGTCTTCAAATTCTCCCCAGCATATGCGTTAGTTCAACTTAATACACTTTACTATATTAATTATACACAATTCTGCAGATTTCCCTAACAAATCATCAGAAAACGTTTTAAAAAAATGTTTTTTTAAAAAGTATGTTGAAGTTGAAGTTTATTCGTCATTACACATGTACAAGTACAGTATAACGAAATGAAGTTTGGAGCAAGCCTCCGGGCCGCAGCCGATTATTCAGGCGCCGCCCTACGCTCTCCAGAAATACAAGAATGCAATTTAGCAAGCATTACATAGCAAACACAACAAAACATAAACATAAACATAAACATAAACATAAACATGACACAGTACACGTGGTCACGTGATGGGATTTTTTGTATGGAGTGGGAGAGGAGATAGATAAACAGGCAGACGGTTGGAGGGGTGGGATCGGGTAGGTTGTGTATGGTGCGAGTGAGTCTGAGATTGTGTTGTGTGAGAATGTTAGCCATAACTTCAGATGTTTTCGAGTTCAGTTCTATGGTTTGTCCTTGAAGGGAGATAAGGCAGTGCACAGGGAAGATAGCAGACAAAGCTGTCAGGCTGACCTCCCAACCGAGAGATAGGGACAAGTGAGGTTCGTTGGGCTAGTTGATTAGGTCAGGCAAATACAATTTATTATTTTTAATCCATTTGATGATCTTCGGTAATTTGTCCGGATCATAATCAATCAATCAGATCTGGTCCTCAGCATTCGCGTCCGGTCTGTGCAGTTTCCTAGACATTACGTCCAGCCTCATGGCCAGACCGGTTACAGTCCGTAAAAGTTCACCGATCTGACCCCCGATAGAGCCCACTCTACCCTGCGTATCCGCAGTCCGGACTGCGTTGTTACGGTTCAGTTCCTCAATTCCTATCACTTTCTGATCTAATTCCTTCAGACGGTCACACACAACCCCAAGCATTCTTTAATTTCCACAGACAGCGGCTGGGTGAATTTGCTTGCAGCTGTTTTACCAATCTTCCGATAGGTCAGGGCAATCCCAAAGCCAAAGAATAGGAACCCCGCCATCAATAATCCAATCATGTATAAATCTTCCGCATCCTCCACGGACAGAGCCTCCAGGCACAGGACTTGCCAGTTGTTCCATGCGTCCCTCACGTACCCTGCAGCAAAGGTCCCGTCCGGGCAGGTGGGTTCTCCCGGGGCACCCTTCCTTAGTGAGAAAATCTTGTCGATTGCGCTGATTGACCAGTTAATCAATTCCATTTCAGTATTTTCAGGAGTCCAGCAAAGCAGCAGTCAGAGAAGAGAAGAGACGAAACACTAGACAAAACAAAACAGCGCGAGAGCCAGCAGGGAACAGAGAGAAAAACACGTCTGCACGAATAGAAGGACAGAAAGGAATGTAGGCCTATTCTTATGATCCACTTGATCTCAGATTTGTTTACTCTGCCCACATGAGATTTGATGAGAAATAAATGCTGCCTAATAATTTTAGTTCAGCATTTGGAGCAGTTTTAATGACAATCGTCGAGCAGAAGCACAGTAAGAGTCTCCTTTGAAAAACACTTCAGGCTAAAACTGCAGGTGAACGCACATCTACACATGCTACGTCTGCATGTTAACCACAGCAACAGCGCTGCTTTGAGATGAGAAATGCCTGAGACACTACAGTAAACGCTCTCTCTCACGCTGAGACGTATTGTGGCACGCCACACGCAGTGTAATCACATCGAGAGATTCATTACAAGTGTCCCCTCAAGCTGAGATCTACACCTCCATCCATAAAACATCATCTTCTCTCGGCACATCACTCTTTACAAGAGAGCGATGAAGACATCTTATCTCTCTCCATCCACATAACACCACTTACAAGAGCCATGGAGGGACAAATCTCCATCACTTGACTTGAAATGCTTGCCTGCTTGACTTAAAATAAATAATAAATTATGCTTTTTTCCCATGTTCAACTTTGTTTATGTTGCTGTTTGAGCATGAAAGCGTCCCTCCAACGGGAGTTCTTCTCTATATCAGTGTCCGTGTTTCTGAACTCCCTGAAACATCTCCATTGTAGTCTTGAGTTTTCTTCCGGGAATGAACACGCCACAATATCCCTCATTTAAATAATTTATACGCAGAATAAAGGGGCGGGGCCTGGTTGAGATGGTTAGTAGTGTGTTGAAACTGCCAGTTATGGTAAGGGGTGGGACATTTCCCAAACACACTGGAAGAGCTTAACCAATCACAACACACTGCTCCAGCTGACCAATCACAACACGCTGCTCCAGCTGACCAATCACAACACACTGCTCCAGCTGACCAATCACAACACGCTGCTCCAGCTGACCAATCACAACACGCTGCTCCAGCTGACCAATCACAACACACTGCTCCAGCCGACCAATCACAACACACTGCTCCAGCCGACCAATCACAACACACTGCTCCAGCCGACCAATCACAACACACTACTCCAGCCGACCAATCAGAGCATAGTGTGCTTTTCAGAAGGAGGGGCTTCATAGAGACAGGAACTAAACAGAGTGTTACTGACAGACTGGGAAGAGAGGAGCTGGGGAGAATATGGGGAAATAATCAGCATTCAAGCAGGAAAACCTGCTCTAGTAGAGCCAGAAAACAACATCAAGACTTTGAAAAAATACATAATATGGCCTCTTTAAGAGGCAAGATGAATGACTATGAAATATCTAATGCCGATTTCAATATTGCAGTGTATTCCTCAAAATCTGTGGTTGGATGCATGTCTGCGATATTTGTGATTAATAAAATATGATGGCATATCTCATTCCACAGATCTTGTCCTGCTCTCTGAGTTTTGTCAGCCGAAGTGATGCAACACAGTCTTGATGTTTAATTTAATAAGTGAGTCATGCACATCATTAATAGACAAAGTGTGCTTGGTTTCTTTGCCTCGGGGACTCTGGGCTCCCATCACAATATATAAACCAAAAGAAATCTATATTATCACATTAAAGCATAGAGACACTTTTCTCTTCTTCTGCAGTGCACTGATATGCTAAAAGACATTTTTAAAGGGTCATGAAACCCTAAACCAAATTTTCTGAGATTTTAACAGAAGTGTGTGTGTTGAACATCATGGAAGACAATGTTACCATCTGTTAGTTTTGAATGTGGGAGAAAACTATCCATCCATCCATTATCTTCCGCTTATCTGGAGCCGGGTCGCGGGGGCAACAGTCTAAGCAGACATGCCCAGACTTCCCTCTCCCTAGCCACTTCCTCCAGCTCTTCCGAGGGAACCCCGAGGCATTCCCAGGCCAGCTGGGAGACATAATCCCTCCAGCGTGTCCTAGGTCTTCCCCGGGTCCTCCTCCCGGTGGGACATGCCCGAAACACCTCCCCGGGAAGGCGCCCAGGAGGCATTCGAAATAGATGCCCGAGCCACCTCAACTGGCTCCTCTCGATGTGGAGGAGCAATGGCTCTACTCTGAGCTCCTCCCGAGTAACTGAGCTTCTCACCCTATCTCTAAGGGAGCACCCAGCCACCCTGCGGAGAAAGCTCATTTCGGCCGCCTGTATCCGGGATCTTGTCCTTTCGGTCATGACCCACAGCTCATGACCATAGGTGAGAGCAGGAACGTAGATTGACCGAAAACAAGGGAGAAAACTAGTTAATTTTAAACCTTTTTGCTCTATTTTCAACTTCCTGGTTTAAATTCGTCTTCACGTCGACGTCATCAGCTGTGGCGTTTTCTCGTACTACAGTACGGCGATGACTCATCAATGTCTCATAATTATTCATGAGACTGCGTGTCTTTATCCTATGAGAAGACGCGCTGCTTAATTCATGACAGTGTAACAGTTTTCCTGTTACTGCTAGCTTCTCAGTGCAGCAGTGTTATTATTCACCTGAGCATTAGAGGGAGCTCTGGTTAACTGCTAGGGCTTACCTATTTAACTGAACAGAGAAGGAGAAACAATAGGAAGTTGATTCTCTACCTTCATGGAGATGTTTACCTCATGGTCTTTACCCTGGTTGAGGAACAGTTATTGTTTGTAGTATATGGTTATGGTTTGTTTGTTTGAAGGTTTGTGTTCTGGGCATATATGGAGTACTTGGTGGATTATACAACGGAGAAGATGGAATTAAGAGAATTGATTTCCATCTACTATTTGACTGTTAACTGGCGTTAAACTAAAGCTACATTTCAAACATTGAGGCCCTCTCTTCAAGATGAATTTGGTGGCGGAACCATCTTGACCTTTAAGTACTGTTTTCTCAAATTTATATTTCAATTGAACAAAGACTGAGTAAAGTGTATGGTCCTAACTGATCCTAAGTGAAAAACTGTGATTTTGGGGTGCTGGACTGTTTATTATTCTCTGTTTCTAACTGGTTGACCATCAAAGATTTGTATTCTGTTAAATCTGTGTTCTATGTAATTATACTTAATACATCTGACTCATGAGCAAAAGTGGTCTGTGTGGTCCCTCATTACATGTAATACTTAAAATAAAGTTAAAGGGATAGGTGTTACAACAGCACACGCTTAATTATTCATGACCGCACGCATTGATAGGCATTTTCCTCTGACTGGCGCTACAAACAGTGAGGTGGCATACAGTAAGTGAGAGATGCGTTAATGGATCAAAAACGCTTTGTATGAGTGTCTGCGTTGCCTGCGTTCTCTTCAATAGACCCGAGTCTTCACACAAACGCGATTCATCCACACTGTGAGTGTAACCGCTCTTTACGGCCATTTAACCGACCAAAACTCCACAAAATAAGCCTCAAAAGTTATCAAAGTTATGTTTTAGATGCAGAGAACAACATTTAATTGTGCGTTGAATTATAGCTGTCACAGGATATATGTATTTGTGTATATTGTGTTGCGTGTAACTTAATGGTAATTTACAGAATGCGTTTGTGGAAGCTTTGAAGCTTTTAATGAGTGAAATAAAATTGTCTGAATCAGAAGCCGTTGATGTGCTGTCAGTCTCCCCTCGTCCCCCTCCACCCCGCCGCTAAACCACGCCCACTTTTAGAGCATTTTTCAAAACTGTGCTGAGAACTGACGGCTGCTGAAACCGGGTTTCATGACCCTTTAACAATTCAGGTGTGATTTTACACCTTGATGCTTACTCATAATCCTGTAATAATGACAGCCCTCATTATATGCTTTTTTTTAAGACAGTATAAATTCAACATGGATAATGAAAGTGATGATGCACATATTTTACACTATCTTTCATTGCACTGAACAGATGTGCAACTCAAAATACTCAATATTATATACTTTTTATATTCCTGTTTTATGATTTAAATGGTAATTTATGCCTAGAGTTAAATATTTAACCTTGTTATAGTTATAATATCATATTTTTTTAGGGCTGTGCAATTCATTTTGATTTGGGCTTCAAATGAGTTTGAAAATACGACAATGAAGATAAAATGCTCCGTTCTGTTCCTTTCCAGCGGTGTGCTTTCATTCCTCAAAAAGCCCAGAGTTAATGTGCAAATCAGTAAAATAATGTCAAGTGACTTTTGTAAAATGGGGTGAGCATGATATTAAAGTTATTAAAGCATGAAAGAGACATTCTGTGCACATGCTCAGAGACAAGTAATGTGAACTTTGAGATTCGAGTGTGTCTAAACCAGGGGTGTCCAATCCTGCTCCTGCATAGTTTAGCTCCAACCCCAAATAAACACACTTGTACTAGCTAATCCAGGTCTTATTAGGCATACTAGAAACTTCCATGCAGGTGTGATGAGGCAAGTTGGAGCTAAACTCTGCAGGACAGTGGCCCTCCAGGACCGACGTTGGAAACCCCTGGACTAAACGGTCAAATACATAAAATATGTCCCAATGCCGGGCTTGTCGAGTGTTAACACAGTCGGTCATGTCTTAAGTGAACAAACATTTGAGAGTAAACAACAGGGGTGTAACGGTATATCGTTAATCGATATATCGCGATATAAAATGCAACGATATGTATCGTTGATGTAAACTATATAATTCACGGTTTAATTCATTGTTTTATCCAAGGCTAAGCTTACTGTATTTATAAGGTATAATTCACCCAAAAATGTAAACTCTGTCATTATGTGCTCACGCTCATGTCATTTAGTTTAACTTCCAAACACAAATGAAGATATTCTAAATGTCATAAAGGCATCGTAAAAATAACTAATCGAGTGTCTAATCGAAGAGGCTTTATATGTAGCAAACACAGACGTTCAAATGATTGCATGACGCGCAAAAACAACATGAGTGAGCAAATCCAGAATTAACATTTTTTGGAGCTAAACATTCACAGTTTGAGAATAGTCATTTTGACACGCTCTCTTGCGATTAGAGCTGTGACAGATTGCATCACCAGATCACATTTAGTTATAGTAGTATGATTATTCAAAGCATTTTAGATGGTTTATTCTTATATATATATAGTGCATTAATAGCGGGAGAGGCGGGACACGGTGAGCACGGGAGAGAACGCTCCCGGTATTGAAAGTGCGAGTAATGTGTGAGGGGGAAAAATTAACGTTTACGGTTTCAGTGGCATTACTACATTAAACGACTATATATAATGTTGAATATAATGTATAATAACCCAATGGGGGAATACAACCTAACGCGGGGTTAGTTGTAACACATGGTTTAAAACTTTCCACACATGCCAGGATGACGAAACTTTGTGTATTTACTCGTTGTCATATCAACCGTATATAGAGGAAAAATTACATCTTTGGAAGATATCACTGAACATTTATGTAACCATAGCAAAAGTAAATTTCTTCAGTTTATTGTTCTCTGTTTTTTGTGTTTATTTAAAATAAGACACATCTGATATTATTGTAATCTTATATCTGTTATTGAAGAGTTGAGATGTTCTTTAATGCTGATCTAACAGCAGAAGACACGTTAATCCCAGTGGAGCAGACGGGGCATGTTGTCACACTGCGTTACAATGAGCCCCTATTAGAACTACGCCATTATATTCTATACTTTTATGAATTCTTTTGAGAAGCCATGAGAAACGGGTGAATAATGACTGAGAGTCAATGTTCAGAAATGATTCATTATTATTATGTTTTAACTCTGCTGTATAGCTGTGTTTAGCGATTGTGTTTGTCAATTTCAATTTTTTTTTTTATTATTAAAAAATGGCATTATTTTATATGAAAAAAATGTGATATAGGGCTGGGCGATAAAACGATATGTATCGCGATAGACACGTAATCAATATCAATAAAAAATGCGCTTGATAGAACGTTCAATTTTTTTTTCTCTTCGTCGGAAGAAACCGGAGGTTGCGAAGCAAAGGCACTCAGGTAACCTAGCAACGTAGGGAGTGACACGCCAACAGCCAATCATGTTTGGTTCAGTAACAGAACCAGCGTGGAGTGATACGTGGAAAATGAGTGCCGCAGCGAGCGAGGAAAGTGTTGATAAATCAGGAAAAAAAGTCAGCTCACCAGTATGGCGGTTTTTTGATTTTTATAAGTCTGACCGTAGTCGGACCAACGTCGTCTGCAAATTATGCAAGACCGTCGTCCCGACCAAGACTGGTAATGCCACAAACTTGTTTAACCAGCTTAAGCCTTTCGTCTGGCTCCTCCGCTGACTGTGCGCGCCTCGTCCGTTTGGGGAGGTGTTTATACCCGTTGTGCTGTTCTTTGAAACGACAGGAGGGCGACTCGGAGTAATTGCTCTATAAACCATCAGGGAACAGCGCTGAGAAGTAAGGTACACACGTGACAAAGCTTACTTTAGTAAACTTCACCAAAACCACACTAAGAAAGAATCGTGTAAAACCCACTAAACCCAGTATTACTTGTGGCATTAGAACAGAATATATGGATGGGAGAACAACTAAATTAACCATCTCTTAAACATTTACTAATTTCTCTAAACATTTTCAATTCGTTTCGTGAACATTTTGATTAAACATGGATCTTTATTTTCATTAAAAGGGCTTATTTCTGATATTTTTGTAAATATAAGCACTGATTTAGACGGTGTGATGAGACGTCGTGCTCGGCCAGATTCGCCTCAAACTCATGCATCTTCGGTCGCAGAGTCGCACGGAAAGTTCTCCGGCAAGAGAAAAGGGGTCTCGCACTCTCGACGCGCACGACCGCCCGCTCCACGTTGACGTCATTTTTGCAGCGCGCTCGTGCGGACCATCGAGTATAAACATATTTACATTTTAATTATTTGAGTGTTTTCCATGGTTGTGTTGACATTTCTGCCTTTATAACTGAGGGGATTATAATCAGAGGAAGGTTTTATATATATATACATATATATACATACATACATACATACACACACATATATATATATACATACATACATACATACACATATATATATGTATATGTGTATATATGTATATGTGTGTGTGTGTATGTATGTATGTATGTATGTATGTATGTGTATATATATATATATATATATATATACACACACACACACACACACTCACTGAAGTCGAAATCACAATCACTAACGGACCCTTTCTCAATACTAAATCTGGCATATTATTTATATAAAATAATATTTATTGAACAATAATATTTACATTAATAACAATAGCCATTATACAAGACAAGAAATAAACAAGCAAACAATTCAGACAAATGTACAAAAGCAGCTCTAGTACAGGATTCAAGTTAAATATAGCCTATAGATAACAGAACAGTAGCACTAAACGGCCCAAAAGTCTCAGACCCATCGGACAAACTGAAATGAATGTGAAAGCACTGACAGCAGGAGAACACAGTAAAAACAGTGCAATGAAGATTGTACAATGATGTTGCCATACACGCCACGGCCACGTCATATGTGACACAAACAAGATTCAATCGATGGACTAGATCAATATGAGGAATTACAAAGTCTCCTTCACACATTGAACACAATAACAAAGTGTCTGGTAATCAAATGCACACAGACTGCCAGGACAGTTGCTAGAGATTTTATTTTTATCTGTGCATGTTTAATTCTAGTTCTGGGATGCACAGTCATACTAGCGGCTTCATGCATGTATACTAGACGATTAGAGAGCACACCTGAGACATGACTGAAAATAACGGACCAATTTAGGACCTGCGGTCATCACTAACAGCAAACCAATGGGGAACAGAGGAGAGATCCAGTGCAATTTTGCTCATAGCCAAAAGACCAAATATAATTTTCTTTTCCTGAGTGTAATCTATATATTGAATCAGGGGTGGTTCGCTTTCAAAGGACCATCTGTTTGCCTTCAGTTTAGTTGATATATTTGCAGAAAGGTATTTCAGTGCTAACAAAACCTCCAGACAAATGTAATGATGCTGACCATATTTCACAAGATTATTGGTTTCGTTTAATTGCACTTAACTTAATGAACTAAGGCACATATGAGCCCAGTGTCTTCCCAAAGGACACAGAGACCACACACACTTAAAACCACTGATCTGCATGCTTAAACTGACAACGTCTCCATGTAGCAATGAATGCCAATGGATTCCTTATGCATGTTATTAGACGACGTCCCACACTTCCCTCTCACAATGCTGTGTGTACATGACAAACACAAGCCTTGAGTGTTAATGAATCCCACATGTTATATATTAGAAAAAAATTCAGTGACATTACTACATTAAACAATTATATATAATGTTGAATATAATGTATAATAATGTAATGGGGGAATATTTGTGGGTCCTGATAATGATACACTAATAATATTATTATTTTAATAATAATAATTGCACCTCTTTATTTTAGCGCTTTTCTGGGAACTCAAAGCGCTTTACATATAGAAGGGGGTGACCTCCTCAACCACCACCAATGTGCAACACCAGATGATGCGACGGCAGCCATATTGCGTCAGAACACCTACCACACAGCAGCTGATTGGTTGAGTGATGAAGCCAGTCGGTATATGGGGACGATTAGGAGGCCATGATGGACAGGGGTCAATGGGCAAATTTGGCCAGGATGCCGGGGTTACACCCTACTCTTTTTCCGAAGGACATCTTGGGATTTTTAATGACCACAGAGAGTCAGGACCTCGGTTTAACGTCTCATCTGAAGGACGGTGCTTGTTACAGTATAGTGTCCCCATCACTATACTGGGGCGTTAGGACCCACACAGACCACAGGGTGAGCGCCCCCTGCTGGCCTCACTAACACCTCTACCAGCAGCTGCCTGGTTTTCCCAGTCTTGGGCCACAGGGTGATATGGCTGCTAGTTCTGATTTCACTGTGACTTTAAGCATGGGAAAACCCTGATATGTGCCATCATTAGTCTCCTAGGACGGCAGCGTTTTCCAGTGCACCTCTCAGACAGATTCTCCATACAGGACCGTTTCACAGGATTGCAGCTGCTCTCACTGAAAATGACTTGTGACATTAGTGTGGAACTTTTTTCCCGTGCTTCCCATCGCTGCCCCTCTCACTATCTGTCTGCTCACAGAATCAGGATAAGTGCCTGCCTTTGGGGGAAACGTGTCTTTACCTGCTACACTCCAACAAAATGACTTTTGGTTTACTGTAAAAGCTGTTAAAATGCTGTTGGTTCTAGTGCTGTCAATCGATTAAAAAATTAACTAGGTTAATTAATGTACAGAATAACACACAGAAATCTATATAATTAAACATGAATTATAGCCATTCAACATTACAACATGAATAAGCTATCAGTTTTTTGTTTTACATTTATTAGACTCCAAAAATATAACAATTTTTAATTTAAGTGAGCTTAACATATTCTCATATAAACCCATAATAAATGTCATATTTACCTGTGCCCTTCTGTCTAACAGGTAGGAAATATACAGAAATTGGATAAAGTTATCAAACAGTCTGCACTGCATAAATTATAAACAGATTAATCCTTATTAAAGCAACATTCTCCTCTGTTCACTTTGTTCTGTGATGAACTTTATTTACATCATTAGTGGCTGCTGTCACTTTAAGATCCGTCTCATTTATCTCTCTTTATGTTCATTTATCTATCTGTTTTCTACGGAGCCCGGCACGTCACCTATAGGAGAAAAAAAGAACGATCCGTGCCGACGGTTTTGCCATCCGTTCTCTCAGTTTATAAACCGTGATCACAAATTCTTAAACTGTTCCCTCGGTTTAACAAATCGTGCCCACGGATTAATAAATGTCCAATCCGTGTGCTCAGATTTTGCAAACCGTACCCTCGGTTTTTAAATCCGTTCCCACAAGTTCATAATCCCTGCGCACGGGTTTGTAAAAACTGTACTCACGGATTCATTTTAGAAGAAGAACAGCAAACTCCCAGGTCCGTGTTAATGAATCTTATTGTTTTATTGTGCATTATTCATCAAATTATATCAACTGCAGTGATTCTCTATAAACGGGTAGCGGAATACAATGATTTAAGAATTATGTGCGTCAAAATCTTGTTTAACTGTAATAATCTTAGCACTTTATTATTATTGCCTAATAAACCTGGCATTGTGTATTATGACTTTTCATTTCTTTGTTCCTCTTTTCTTCTAAATGCAACAATAGGCAAATAATACTTACAATAACAACAACAACAATTATTATTTATTGTATTTATTTTAATAGAGTGGCGTCATCCAACTCTCTATCGTTGTTTAGAAAGTTCAGGATATTCTCCATTTTGTAAAATAAAGATTATTTATTTACAATAGCCTATGCATCGCACCTAAATAGGTGGCCTTTGTGGGAACGGATTTAAAAACCGAGGGTACGGTTTGCAAAATCTGAGCACACGGATTGGAAAATAAAATCCGTGGGCACGATTTGTTAAACCGAGGGAACAGTTTAAGAATTTGCGATCACGGTTTATAAACTGAGGGAACGGATGGCAAAACCGTCGGCACGGATTGTTCGTTTTTTCTCCTATAGGTGACGTGCCGGGCTCCACAGTTTTCAATCATAGATTGTTTTGACTTCAAAACCATCAACATTTTTGAAAATCTTCAAACTTTAAGCTTTTAAAACTTTTTAAAACTTTCTGGTCCGGCTTTCTCAAGCAAGTCTCGACAAACTTTTTTTATCTAGTTGTGTGTTATTGTACGTTCAAGTGCGAAAGAGAAATCGATTCTGCCGCACGTCTTTTTGAGCGTTGTGTGTGTCCAACACATTCTCACTCCCAACTTGTCTCATATTGACGCATGGTCAGGACCCCTCGGCGTCACTTTTTAACGCACAGGGACTCCTTTAGCGTCATTTTGCAATAACTGACCAAAAACAGTATTAACTCATGCTGCAACTCAAGTCTTCTGAAGTCACATGATATCTTCATGTAAAGAACAGAATTAATCTTAATTTTTTAATCGCTGGCGATGATCCCGAATCGCTGATGATCCCGCCGCTCCATGAACGCACTCAGTCATATCTCATTCAAAAGATACACCGACTCTTTAGCATGACGCAATCGGTCATGAGACACGAGAGCCAATGACATTTCACAATCAAAGCTGACGTAACGTTCCTTCAGACGGCAATTTTTGAATGTGTGCATGATCTTCTGCGGATTGAGACGCTGATCGCTTTTGGGGATTTTCTTCACACAAATGAATCGTTTGGCCTCGGGACACTTGGAAAATTTGTACTTTTGGAATAAACTGTGCCCGCAGTCGTATCTGCCTGTTATATTCTGTGTTTTATATCATATAACACACAAATGAGTACACTCTAAAAAATACTGGATTAAAAACAACCCAAGTTGGGTTGAAAATGGACTAACCCAGCAATTGGGTTAAATGTTTGCTTAAGACAACCCAATCGCTGGGTTAAAACATCCGAATTAATCCGAATCTGAATGAGTCTGTGAATGTCCTGACTACGTGACACACAACACGTTCTCACTCCCAACTCGTCACGTTTTGACACACTTTAACGCACAGGATACTCCTTTAGCGTCATGTTTCGATGCGCAGTACTCCATTGATTTCAGTGAGAAACCTGTGGCATCATACACAGATATGTTGAGCATGGGATTGTTATCGTAGTGATGAAATTATATATTGAGTTATGATTTTGGCATTATGACATGGAGTGTGATTCTCAATGTAATCAGTCAGCATAACGTTACTTTTATTTACATTTATGTTTTTATTTACGCTATTTAGACACATTTGAACACGTAACCCAACCTCTCCCTAAACCTACACAAGCAAAATGCTGGGTTACAAACAACCCAAGTTGGGTTGAAAATGGACTAACCCAGCAATTGGGTTGTTTTAACCCAGCAATTGGGTTGTCTTAAGCAAAGATTTAACCCAACCGCTGGGTAAAAAAAAATAAAAATTTACAACCCAAATGCTGGGTTAGTCCATTTTTAACCCAGCATTTTTTAGAGTGTAGGGATATGTTCATGACCTGGGTTGTGTTTCCCGTACAACGACATTACTCACTGCTTAACTACCAGAGTACGATGCATCGTTGAAGAAATCGACTAGCTCGTCACGACTGTTTCCCGAAACCGTGTTGTCACAAATCTGTCGTTCAATGACATTATGCAGGTGGTGGAGTAATAACTGCTTTTAATCAATTAGTTTGAGGTCGAATTCATGCTAGTTTGTTTGCTGTAAATTATGAACATGGTATTTGAGGAGTAATTCTCATTTTTCTCAGTTATTTTGCTTTATTTCCAGATTTAATCGTTCTTACGTACTAGAGCCGGTACGCACATGTGCACTCTTCAAGGTGCTTTAAATCTCCTGACAAACTAAAAGACGTAAATGACATTTGTATGTATTCTAAATAAAAGATATAGATTACTGAATGTCAGCTTGCTTATTTTGCTCAAGATAAGGATTTATTAAGTCCACTTGTCATGCAAACAAGAAACTCTGCTTCTAACCACAGGTCGAGAGCTGTCACAACCACACAAGTTTGCGACGCTTCGCTGGAACGACGGTTTCGGGAAACACCGACTCGCTGAACTATGCTGATAACGACGGAACTTGTTGGCTAACAATGCTTTTGGGAAACGCACCCCAGATTTGGTCTAATTTATTATGTGTTATTATGTTGCAGTGCGGTATCTTTAGGTTTGGTGTTAAAATGCCAATGTGACTGTGGCGGGGCGAGGGACCGTGAGAGCGGGCCGGTGGCGAATGATAATGAGCGTCAGCTGTGCGCCACACCGGTCTCATCTCATGGAGGAGTGACGGGAGCATAAAAGGAGGAGCGACGACAGTGTAAGACGAGAGAGGACCAGGCCTGGACTTTATGTTGCGTTTTGTTTTGCGTGAGAGGCTGCGGCATTATGTTGTGTGAGGGCTGCAGTCGGCATGCTGCATTGTATTTTGTTTGTTTATTTTTGGATAAAGTTGTTAAATGTTCGCCGGTTCCCGCCTCCTTCTTCGCGGATCATTCAATACGTTACAGTGACCTAAGTGGACCAAACGAACCAGGCAAACTGAACTTCAAGTGTGAAAACACCCCTAATGAAAGATTTTCACAAACTGAAAAGATCTAGTTTGAATGGAGTCTGTACGTTAAGTGGTTCAGGCTTCATTAATTGCACTTTGAATACATTTTCACAGACTATACTGTATGAGGAATATCAATAGAGCGCTGCATTGCAAACACTGTAATTACATCCTGACTAAAGTAGCAGCAGCTCTGCGTCAGCGGCTGACAGAGGTTACGGCAGGTTCTTTACAGCAGACAAAAGCACACTCCTCAGACGCCTACCAGCGCATGTTCTGTCCAGTGGCATTTAGCATGGAGGCAATTTTCTTCTGCAGACATTTGACCTGTACACTGTGAACAAAAGTCTGCAGATGTTTTAACACGTCTCCTCCAATGTAGTTGTTTTCTGAGCAATGGTAATAAAAGGCTAGCCTATAACTAAGACATCAAAATACTCAAAAAAGGCCTATGTTTAAAAATTTATTGCATATAAAATTTCCATCCGTCTGGAAATGGATGGAATATGGAAACTAAATATGATGGATTTTGATTGGTAACACTTTACAATACGGTTCCATTAGTGTTGATGCATTAACAAAGATTATCTTACAATGAGCGATACATTTGTTCTAGAATTTATTATTAATCTTTGTTACTGTTGGTTAATAATTACACAACTGTTCATGTTAGTTCAGGTCCGTTAAATAATATTAAAGGGAACCTATTATGCCCTTTTTAAAAGATGTAAAATAAGCCTCTGATGTCCCCAGAGTTTTAGCTCAAAATACCTTACAATGTTTTATAGCAGCCAATTTTTTTTTTTTTTTTTTTTTTTTTTTTTTTTTTTTTGTCTGTCCATTTAAATGCAAATGAGCTGCTGCTCCTAGCTCCCTTTCAGGAAGAGGGGCTGGAGCTCAAGAGCTTGTGCTCCTGCGTACCGGCAACAACAAAACAGGACAATCTTACGCACTGAAGCTGTCAGTAGTGGTGCTCAGCCTTATATGTTCAGTCATCTGACTGTACTGTGCATGATAAACATGCGTTTACCAATCAGAGCAGTGTAGACCAATCACAACAGACTGGACCATCTAGCCAATCAGAGCAGAGCAGACCAATCACAACAGACTGGACCATCAGACCAATCACAACAGACTGGGCCATCTGACCAATCAGAGTCAGAGCAGAGTAAACCAATCACAACAGACTGGGCCATCTGACCAATCAGAGCAGAGTAGACCAATCACAACAGACTGGGCCATCTGACCAATCAGAGCAGAGTAGACCAATCACAACAGACTGGGCCATCTGACCAATCAGAGTAGAGTAGACCAATCACAACAGGCTGTGCCGTCTGACCAATCAGAGCAGAGTAGACCAATCACAACAGACTGGGCCGTCTGACCAATCAGAGCAGAGTAAACCAATCACAACAGACTGGGCCATCTGACCAATCAGAGCAGAGTAAACCAATCACAACAGACTGGGCCAACTGACCAATCAGAGCAGAGTAGACCAATCACAACAGGCTGTGCCGTCTGACCAATCAGAGCAGAGTAGACCAATCACAACAGACTGGGCCGTCTGACCAATCAGAGCAGAGTAAACCAATCACAACAGACTGGGCCGTCTGACCAATCAGAGCAGAGTAAACCAATCACAACAGACTGGGCCGTCTGACCAATCAGAGCAGAGTAGACCAATCACAACAGACTGAGCCGTCTGGCCAATCAGAGCAGAGTAGACCAATCACAACAGACTGGGCCATCTGACCAATCAGAGCAGAGTAGATCAATCTCAACAGACTGTTTTTTGACCTTTGATGCATGTAAGCCTGTTGTAGGAGACTCTAAAACAAAATTAGGAAACTTTAAAATAGCACAATAGGGGCACTTTAAAACTGTGTAATTCAAATGGATGGAAATGTTCTATGCAATTCAAATACATCACTTTTAATGCAGGCGTGATGATGGTTCATTCAAGCGTTTTAACCTTTCTGTCTCAGAGATTCTTCTGCAGAAGCACAGCAGGTCCAAAGTGCAGCAGAAGCACAGACTCACTGTTCAAAGCCACACATTTCTCTTTATTTCAGTAGAAAAACAGACCTCTGGGAGAGAGAGAATGCAGAAAAGGATGGAAGAAACTGCAAGGCTCCACAAAGCCTGCTGGGTTTGACCGCTGCTTAAGAACCAGCTAACGAAACCACTGGAGGAATCAGGCAAGCAAAGCCCTGCGCCGTGCCATCAGAAAGCAGCCGAGGCGAAACACTCAACTCAACCTTATCAAACATCCAGAATCCATCAAAAAAAGTAAATCCACATGTGTTATTATTCCCCCCATAGTGCACTTTCAAAGCGTCATTAACATGTGCGTAAAGCCTTGTGGCTTTGCAATCAAGATCTGAGGTTAGAAGGGCCGGCAAAGAGCTGAGGAAGAGCTCGGCCATCCAAAACCTCCAGATCCTAATAACACATCCCAGGATCCTTCAAGGAGAGTTTCTTCTTTTTTTTTATTCTCTTTGGAGTGCTTTCTATCTTTGATGTGACAAAGCAGAAGATGAAAGCTCCAGCTAATAAGGACGTAGTGAGCAGCTCGTGCTGTTTTCTCACACGCTGCAGAACTGACAAGACATGGTTGTGCGTTGAACAGTGAACACTTTATTGAACAAAGTAATGGGAGGTCATGATATCATGGGCTACAACTCAGTCACGGTGGACCAGACGGTAATGATGATGTTCTTGAAGAAATATTTTCAGCGCTGAATGAATGAAAAGTCAAGTAAAATTCTAGGAGGGCCACAGGAACTCAAACTTACTCCAAAGTATTATATGCATTTTATGTTTTGTGTAATATTCGATACATCAGGCTTTTATGGCTCATACAGTGAGAATATGGAGGGGACCTGAATTGGACCTGAGGGGTCTTAAAGGGGTCCTGAATTGAGAAATCAACTTTCCCTTGATCTTTTGATGCATAAAAGGTCATCGTAATATAATAATATCCTGCAAATGTCCTTGTTAGTCAAAGAAAAGCTTTTATTGACAGCTGGCTCAGTAAACGATCGGTCTGTGAATGTTCGTCCACGTGACGTCAGAGTGCAGTGAAACACTGCCTCAAGATGAGCGCCTGATTCTGTTGCCCTGCCCACCGACTCGCACCTGACATGTTAAGTAAGGGATAATGTACACCCAGCCGGTTGTTATCGCAGAATAAACCCCAACAGAGTGATCAGGACGTGAAGCGGAGGGGTCGTGTGTCACTCTGAAGGGGTTTATTCTGCGATAACAACCGGCTGGGTGTACATTATCCCGCTTATTACACGGCTACTTGACTCAAGTAAATTAGACACGAAATATTGTCTTGAGTTTAAATATTTTATTAGCTCTTACGCAAAGCTTCCGCGAAGAAAAACAGTTCCAAACTGCTTTAGCCTTTATCTATTGCCGAAAAGATTCGTTTTTCACCATATATGTTGAAATTAATGCTGAAAGGGATAGTTCACCCAAAAATGAAAATAAGCCTGTGATTTACTCACCCTCGAGTCATCCTAGCTGTGTATGACTTTCTTCTTTCAGACGAATACAATCAGAGTTATGTTAAAGAAGTCCTGGCTAATCCAAGCTTTATAATGGCAGTAGCTGTTGCTCTGTTTAAGTCCATAAAACTGCATCTGTCCGTCAAATAACTGCTCCACACGGCTCTGGGGGTAAAGTTAAAGCTTAAAACTTTATAAAGTAAAGTTTCGGCCGATCGTCTTCAGTGGAAAAGTGTTGAAAGTGCCTTCTCGTAGTTCAAGATGCTTACGCGACGTTTGATGAGCGTAACCTTTGAACTGCAGAGGCACTTTCAACACTTTTCCCAGAAATTGAATACGGAAGGCGATCGGCCGAAACTTTACTTTATAAAGTTTTAAATATGGATAGTTTTCTTACATAAACTCATTGATTCGCTTCAGAAGGCCTTTATTATCCCCCAGAGCCGTGTGGAGCAGATATTTGACGGACAGATGCAGTTTTATGGACTTCAAAAGCAGAACAACAATCACTGCCATTATAAAGCTTATAAAGAAGAATGTCATACACACCTAGGATGGCTTGAGGGGGAGTAAATCATGGACTGATTTTCATTTTTGGGTGAACTCCTTGAAGTCTTCTATTATTACCCGTGGTGGCGGCGCCAGACAGTCAAGGACAGCGGCGTGACACGTTAAGCATATAAGTAGTACCGGTCAAGATAACTTGTAGTACCCGGATGAGTGGCGTGTTATTCACTTTGGCGGTTGTTATCTGGGAATAACATACCGCTGGAATGCACGATTGACCAATCAGAATCAAGTATTCCACAGAGCCGTGTTATAAAGATTAACATAGGCCTACGTGGAGCTAAACCGGATCGAACTTCCAAACAATAAAGCTTATGGCATGTTTCAAACAGTCCTTCTTCCTTTGGATTCCAATATTAGGAATGCATGGATGAACTTTATTTTTACTGAAGATCCAGCTCACATGGAGAAGACATTGCATTTGTTCGCTTCATTTCACCGCGGATTAGTTTGTAAACTAGAGACTGGATTTGCAGACAGGATGAGATTAAAAAACTATGCTGTGGCTTCTGGATCTGACAGGAATGATGCAACACAATTGTGTGAGTAAAATATGTTTTTTATAAGTGATAGTATTGCATTGTTACATTTGATATCTACTGATTATGTACGTGTCTAACTGAACATAAGTTCCAAGCTGTCACAGGCTGGAGTGTCCTTTGTATTTGAGGTGTTATTGGTTCAATGTACTGCGATTAAAAAAATACAAAACACGATCGTGGAAGTTTTGAACATGCTGATTTGTCTGAGGTGAAGTCTTGCTGATGCACGTAGTACTTGGCTTTTGGGTGCGTGCACGGTTCATGGTTATATCCACCAATCGGGCCGGCCAAGTAATAAAAAATAACATTCCAATCAATCACGAGTGGATGAGAGATAAATCATTGTGTTTGTTTGCATTTTGCAAGCCCTGTGGGCGAATCATTCCGGTTGCCGTTTCTCCACATTGGAAGTTTTTAAAACAATTCCTCACGTGTACTGACGGGGGAGCCAAAGCTCATTATAATATGCAAAACTGTTATCCAGTTAGCAGTGGGCATTTACTTCCAAGTCTTCAGTGAGGCACGCCCATAAAAACCGAGCGTTTCAAGAGCTAGGCTCAAAACCAGGGTAGAAAATAGCCTATTACTTATTCATTATGATGCTTCTGAATGTAAAAACCATGCAAACGTCATATGTTGACCTCAGACAACAGTATAAAAAATTTAAAAAGCCAGTTCATGACCCCTTTAAATGCACAAAACTTTATGAAGAAGTTTTTTTTTTTTGCAGTTTTTTTCCCCCAGGGTTCATCAACAGTAGACCGTTTGGAGTCAGACAGTAATTATCTTGAAGTCTCTTGATAAAAACAGTGAATGTGTAACACAAACACTGCTGTAATGGAGTTATAAACATGATGAATTCAGAGAGTCTACCATGCTGGCACTAAAATCCTCTCTGAGGAGGTCCACTTCTAAAAACATCCAGATAAACAGTGCTGGTCAGAGATGATGAGGCACAGTAATCAGTGATGATGAAGATGAGGATGTGTGTATGAGCTGATGCTGATTGTAGAGGTGATGAAGGGACAGAGATAAAGATGAATCAGGTGATGATGTTATTATTAGAGGTTGCAGGTGATTGTGGTTGATGGTGGTGGTTTTAATGCAGAACTTAAGGGTGCAGTATGCAGGATTGAGTGGGTGAAATGGGTACTGCAGTACAAATTCAAAAAATTAGAGAGCATTGTTTCCCCCGTAACCTCCTCCTCAGACTCGATGCTCACACGGGTTGCCAGCTTGAGGACACGCAACAGGAGCGAGTTCAATTGACAATGAAAGCCACACTGTAAGTTGACGAGTTGATTTATCCGCGTTTTAACATACTCTCGTTCATAGAGATGTTTAGATTCGAGGCTCTTTAGGTCGGGTAGAATCTGCGATCTCTGACCCAGTTTGTTTGCTGGCTATATGGTTTCAGTACAGTGTGTTTTCTGCGTGTGATTTATATATACACACACCAAAAATATATGAAATTTAACTTTGTTGCCATGACAACAGAACACCTGAAATGACCATAAAAATGACAAGAACCATTTTACAACTCAAAAAAAATACACTAAGAATTAATGTAAGAGCCTTAATTAACTTATGAGCTTCACATTTCTGCATTAAAATCCTTCAAATATTATGTATTATTGTCCATATGTACTTACATTATAATTACCTCACTGTAACCTTGATTTGTTTAAGAAAACGAGAGAATATACACTCTAAAAAATGCTGGGTTAAAACAACCCAAGTTGGGTTGAAAATGGACTAACCTAGCGATTGGGTTGTTTTAACCTAGTGAATGGGTCGTTTTAACCCAGCGGTTGGGTTAAATGTTTGCTTAAAACAACCCAATCGCTGGGTTAGCCCATTTGTGTGAGTGTGTATATATATATATATATATATATATATATATATATATATATATATATATATATATATATATATATATATATATATATATACACTCACCTGTCAGGATTATTAGGAACACCATACTAATACTGTGTTTGACCCCTTTCGCCTTCAGAACTGCCTTAATTCTACGTGGCATTGATTCAACAAGGTGCTGAAAGCATTCTTTGGAAATGTTGGCCCATATTGATAGGATAGCATCTTGCCGTTGATGGAGATTTGTGGGATGCACATCCAGGGCACGAAGCTCCCGTTCCACCACATCCCAAAGATGCTCTATTGGGTTGAGATCTGGTGACTGTGGGGGCCATTTTAGTAGAGTGAACTCATTGCCATGTTCAAGAAACCAATTTGAAATGATTCGAGCTTTGTGACATGGTGCATTATCCTGCTGGAAGTAGCCATCAGAGAATGGGTACATGGTGGTCATAAAGGGATGGACATGGTCAGAAACAATGCTCAGGTAGGCCGTGGCATTTAAACGATGCCCAATTGGCACTAAGGGGCCTAAAGTGTGCCAAGAAAACATCCCCCACACCATTACACCACCACCACCAGCCTGCACAGTGGTAACAAGGCATGATGGATCCATGTTCTCATTCTGTTTACGCCAAATTCTGACTCTACCATCTGAATGTCTCAACAGAAATCGAGACTCATCAGACCAGGCAACATTTTTCCAGTCTTCAACTGTCCAATTTTGGTGAGCTCGTGCAAATTGTAGCCTCTTTTTCAAGAGATTCAAGAGTTTTATTTGTCACATACACAGTTATATACAGAATATACAACCGGCAGTGAAATGTAATGTTTTTCCTATTTGTAGTGGAGATGAGTGGTACCCGGTGGGGTCTTCTGCTGTTGTAGCCCATCCGCCTCAAGGTTGTGTGTGTTGTGGCTTCACAAATGCTTTGCTGCATACCTCGGTTGTAACGAGTGGTTATTTCAGTCAAAGTTGCTCTTCTATCAGCTTGAATCAGTCGGCCCATTCTCCTCTGACCTCTAGCATCAACAAGGCATTTTCACCCACAGGACTGCCGCATACTGGATGTTTTTCCCTTTTCACACCATTCTTTGTAAACTCTAGAAATGGTCGTGCGTGAAAATCCCAGTAACTGAGCAGATTGTGAAATACTCAGACCGGCCCGTCTGGCACCAACAACCATGCCACGCTCAAAATTGCTTAAATCACCTTTCTTTCCCATTCTGACATTCAGTTTGGAGTTCAGGAGATTGTCTTGACCAGGACCACACCCCTAAATGCATTGAAGCAACTGCCATGTGATTGGTTGATTAGATAATTGCATTAATGAGAAATTGAACAGGTGTTCCTAATAATCCTTTAGGTGAGTGTATATTAGTATGTATATACTAATCTTTCTGTTGTTGTTTTTTTGTTGTTGTTGTTTTGTTTGTTTTTTTGGTTGTAAATCAACAACAATGTCTTTTGAAAATAATTTGTATTGAATTTTTTTTATAGCTGTATTTACACCCAGATATTCCTCCAAAAGGCAGTGCTTTCCTCCTCAACCGGACGACTTAACAATACTGTACATTGTGATGAGAATCAATGCCAAGGAAATAAGAAATGATAGCAATGTGGAAGTGCTGTAACATTTTCAGAAAAATTCCAAAAATGGATGCTTTTTACATTGGCCTATTTTTATTTTTTATTTACAGTGAATGACGTAGGATTTAATTTTTTTAAGTACTTTGCTTTGTCATCTCTTGAGCACCTGTCCTAGACACTGAATGAACATGCACAGGTAAATCCATTCAGAATCATCTTTCAGAGAAGAAAACTGAATTTTAAAACAGTGGACTACCATGAAAACTGTCACTGCATCTTTTCACAAAATCACCTGCAGACTTGATTTGGCCCCTGCTGTGAGGGACATTTAAGGTAATCGGACCACCAAAACCATAAGACTGATGAGCGACCACATTCAAACGCAATGGGTTATTTTACTGACTTTGCTAAGAAATACTTCCTGCAATTTTGAGGCTGCACACTGTGGAGGTAAATATCCAGAATCACTGTCGAGTTTCCTTTCCAGAGGCTTTTAAAATGCATGAAATCCTAATGATAGTTGCTGTGGGACGCCAGCATGGATATTCATGGGGGTCTCTGGCTTTTGTAGAAGCGTAAAGATCAACAGAGGTTTAAGATGATGGATTGATCAAATTATAATTTTGCTGACGCAAGTATAGGATGTATAGGATATTAAAATTGATCAAATATGCAATATTACAAGCAAGGTTGCATCTAAATGAGGTGTACTTTCCAATATGGTCCCATTAGTTAACATTAACAAACAATGAGCAAAAAAATTAATAAAAAATGTATAGTTTATTAATCTTTGTTAATGCTAGTTAATAAAAATACAACTGTTTGTTATTTGTTCATATTTTAAAGGGGTCTTATATTATGGTTTTGTCCATGTTGATCTTTCTTTAGTGTGTAGTGTATAAACGTCTTGAGTTTTCTTCCGGGAACGAACACGTCACAGTATTCCTCATTTAAATAATTAATACGCAGAATAAAGGGGCGGGGCCTGGTTGAGTTAGTCAGTAGTGTGTTGAAACCATAGACTGTAAAAAAAATATGGACGTAGTGTCCGTGATGTCACCCATAGGATTCTGAAGGGCAGTTTTGAAGTGTAAAGTTGGGTCGAGCTGGCCGTTGCCATCTCGGCAGCACATCATTGCGTGTCATGCCCGGATAATTGAAAATGGGCAAAGAGGCGGGACATGGGCGGGGCTGAGGTGACGTGATGACTAACAGACAGCAGACAAATGGCAATCCACCTGTCACTCAAAGTGGTTACGCCCTTAATTATGCAGAACTTTAAAACTTTTTATAATGTAAACAAATGAGTTCTCACAGTTGTCATGAAAGGCAAAATTAGCCGTATAGACCAAAACCACAATTTGTTTATTCTGCTGTAAAGTTGGGCTTTTTAACATGGAGCTCAATGAGATTCTGCTCCCTTCTGGAGCCGGACTCTAGTGGCCAGTCGATGAACTGCAGTTTAAGTCACTTCTGTATTGGCTTCAAGAGAGACTGGGGGAGGTGCCACTTGGTTGAAACTGCCGGTTATAGTAAGGGGTGGGACATTTCCCAAACACACTGGAAGAGCTTAACCGATCACAACACACTGCTCCAGCTGACCAATCAGAGCACAGTGTGCTTTTCAGAAGAGGCTTCATAGAGACAGGAACTAAACAGAGCATTACTGACAGACTGGGAAGAGAGGAGCCGCAACAATGGAGAATATGGGGAAATAATCAGCATTCAAGCAGGAAAACCTGCTCTAGTAGAGCCAGAAAACAACATCAAAACTAATACATTTCATGCTAAACGTTCATGTTCAAGTTGAACTAATGCAGTTAACTAATGCTAACAAATTTAACCGTATTGTAAAGTGTTATCAAATAAGGCATTTAAGGAGAACAAGTAGAATTTCAAACAGCACTCGAAGAATTCAATGAAGTACAAGATAAACATTCAAGACTTCCATCAAAAGTCTCTCTTTTAGGTCTTTAGGTCAAGACTCTTTACTAATGTAAGTCTGGGCAATAAAAAAAAAACATTTTAAAGTGAAGGCCGTTACCTTTTAAAAAGCTTGAATGCACTGCTAATGTCACTCAAAAGAACTAACAATGCCTTCTGGGGGAATTTTGTGCCAAATGAAGGGATGTAAAGATGCAAACCGGACACTGGATTTGTGCTTCTCTCCTACTGACCTTATCAAGATCAAATCAGCCAACAGCACTTCAGATCATAAAGTACATCAGAGAGCGGAGGGGAAAAGGTCAGCTCATCGTCATGTCATGAGAGGAACCGCATACAAAGGCACAGAGACACGGAGCTGATCGCTGCTGTAACCGAGACCATTCACCCTCACTGACAAATAAACCCCAGTAGACACGGCTGTGAATAGTAAAAAGGTGAAAATGAGCCAAGGCAATTTAACATGTCATGACAGGTCACACTTTTTGAACTTCAGCTTGCAGACGACAGGGTTCAACAAAAATCAATTAATTATTGCTTTTCCTTTTCAATTCATTAATTAGAATTTAATTCCTTTATATTCCATTTAATTTCCCAGGGGCCCATTTTAAGAGGGCTTTAAAAATGTCAGTTCCTGCCCGTATTTTAGTCTGTGTTATTCAGTGTTAACCTGTAGCGGGTTGAGGATATACCAGCGTCAAAAACAGGGGAAAACTTGTGTGCATTTATTGATAGATTATGATATCTGCTATATCTGCAGCTGTTCCTTCTAAGGAACAGCTGGAGGACCAATCTGCAACTTATTAGGTCAATTGGCAACATGATTGGGTATAAAAAGAGCCTCTCAGAGTGGCAGTGTCTCTCAGAAGTCAAGATGGGCAGAGGATCACCAATTCCCCCAATGCTGCGGCCAAACATACTGGAGCAATATCAGAAAGGAGTTTCTCAGAGAAACACTGCAAAGAGTTTGAAGTTCTCATCATCTACAGTGCATAATATCATCCAAAGATTCAGAGAATCTGGAACAATCTCTGTGCGTAAGGGTCAAGGCCGGAAAACCATACTGGATGCCCGTGATCTTCGGGCCCTTAGACGGCACTGCATCACATACAGGAATGCTACTGTAATGGAAATCACAACATGGGCTCAGGAATACTTCCAGAAAACATTGTCATGAACACAATCCACCGTGCCATTCGCCGCTGCCGGCTAAAACTCTATAGGTCAAAAAAGAAGCCATATCTAAACATGATCCAGAAGCGCAGGCGTTTTCTCTGGGCCAAGGCTCATTTAAAATGGACTGTGGCAAAGTGGAAAACTGTTCTGTGCTCAGACCAATCAAAATTTGGAAAACTGGGACGCCATGTCATCCGGACTAAAGAGGACAAGGACAATCCAAGTTGTTGTCAGCGCTCAGTTCAGAAGCCTGCATCTCTGATGGGATGGGGTTCATGAGTGTGTGTGGCATGGGCAGCTTACACATCTGGAAAGGCACCATCAATGCTGAAAGGGATATCCAAGTTCTAGAACAACATCTGCTCCCATCCAGACGTCGTCTCTTTCAGGGAAGACCTTGCATTTTCCAACATGACAATGCCAGACCACATACTGCATCAATTACAACATCATGGCTGTGTAGAAGAAGGATCCGGGGACTGAAATGGCCAGCCTGCAGTCCAGATCTTTCACCATAGAAAACATTTGAGCATCATAAAGAGGAAGATGCCACAAAGAAGACCTAAGACAGTTGAGCAACTAGAAGCCTGTATTAGACAAGAATGGGACAACATTCCTATTCCTAAACTTGAGCAACTTGTCTCCTCAGTCCCCAGACGTTTGCAGACTGTTAGAAAAAGAAGAGGGGATGCCACACAGTGGGAAACATGGCCTTGTCCCAACTTTCTCAGTTTAAACATTTGATATGTCATCTATGTTGTATTCTGAACAAAATATTGAAATTTGAAACTTCCACATCATTGCATTCTGTTTTTATTCACAATTTGTACAGTGTCCCAACTTTTTTGGAATCGGGTTTGTATTTATTTTATGGAATTCCTTTAATCTAAATGGCATGAGACTTTGTTACTTTTCCTACTCTTGCTATATTTCATAATTCAATGCAATAAAATTGGTTATAATATGCATTTTATAATAAATCCAATAGCAAAACACATGTAAAGAACTATAAACAAGAGTGGAAATGGCAAATGAGCAAATGAGTGTTCCTCTGCTGCCATCCACTGGTTATAGTGGTGATTTCATGGCATTTTCAGTTAAACCCGCCAAACACAGAATTTTCCGTTATTTGTGAGAAAACGTTTCACCGCCAAACAGAATTTTCTGTGTTTCCGTGTTTTCACTGTTAGACGCTAGTGGGCACTATTACGCACCTTCTGAATGAGTTCAGAATCTCATGATCAAAACACAGGCGAAGAAGACGCAGTAAAACAAGCGATCGTATGAAAGCAGATGCATATGTAAAATAACGTGATCAACATTAGACATCATATAAATCAAAACTGCCTAATGTTACTGAGTGAAATGTGGACCCACGGTGAGCTACAGGGCTGTGCAAGCATTAGGGGTGTTGATGGACTCGATTTACTCCATCTGTGTTTAATCATCGCTTTCAATCTGATCTGGATGCAGTCTTTGACAAAAACTGGATTTTCTCAGCTTTTTGTTCACATTAAAGTGTTGCTAAAAAAGGAATGCATGAAGCTAGAATAAAACTTTTTTTTTGTTTTGTTTAAAAGAAGATGGTCAGCTCTTTCTTTTGATATGCATTCTCAGATATTCATAAAACAAAATATTCTATGGGCTATTACATTTTTGTGAAAATGCTCAAAAACCCTGGCGGTGGCTGGCAACTCTTTTTTTTTTTTGGTAAACGCTGGCGGGGAAAGAGTTAAAAGTGTTTGTTTTCCAGCAGGTGACAGAAATCCTCCACTAAAGCATGGCACATTTTCCATGTTATCTCCATGAATTAAAAGTATAAATTTAGACTTCTTTTAACATAATTTTACTGCACAAATTTAGTTTTAAAAAAGTGTTTAAAACATTACGTGTTGAAAAAAATTAAATAAAATACACACATTATGGCCAATCTAGACAATTACAGTAATATAAAGTTTGTCTATATTTTAATGAATATGAATGGATATTAGCTCATTTATTTAAAATGATTAGAAATTCATTCAATATTCAGGGTTTGACCTTATAGGTGATGTAGTACCTACCGTATTGTTCATGCCTACTCTACTTTATAAACAATATATTAAATTATTATTATTTTTAAATCACATCCTCATTGGGGGCTGACCCGCCCTAATATTGAAACCCTAGAATCGCCCCTGGAATGATAATATGATATAATAAAATATAATATAAATTGTAAAAGTATATACATGACAAAACATTAATTATGAAATAATTAGATAATTATTTTAAAATATTAGCAATGCATATTCCATTAAAAAGTTTGGGGTTGGCAAGAAATAAGTTTCTTCTGCTCACCAAGGCTGAAATATTATTTTATAATTTAAATCATCTGTTCTCTGTGTGAATATATAGTAAAGTGTGATTTATTCCTGTGATCAAAGCTGGATTTATCATCATTACTCCAGTCTTCAGTGTCACATGATCCTTCACTGATCATTCTCAGATGAGGATCTGATGATCAACACACATTTATGATTATTATCAGTGATGAGAACATTTTCAGGATTCTTTGATGAATCTTTAATGAAAAGTTAAAAATGAACAGCATTTATTTGAAATAGAATCTTTTGTAGCATTATAAATGTCTTATAAATGATCAATTTAATGTGTCCTTGAGGAATCAAATATCAAGTATAACATACAGTACACCGATCAGGCATAACATTATGACCTAATATTGTGTTGGTCCTAATTGTAGTGGTCCTAATTGTATGCCTGATGTATGTATTTATGTGTATCCCAATGAAAAAAATATTGGATATAAAGATTTTACAAAAAAAAAAAAAAACTAACAGGTGCAGGATCAAAATATATCTGCACAATGTTTAACTATTCCCTTTATTTGCCTCAAATCATGGGACTATTGTGTGTTTATTTTGATATAATGATTGCGACTCAATCTATCAGTCTGGAGCACTTGTCAATGAATGAACTATCAAGTCTAATTATCAGTTAATTCTCTTAGTGACCTCGGACCTTCCTCTAAACCACAGCGCTCTATTGATCTCGTCTCATTCTGAGGATTCACTCTGAAGAATGCTTGTCCTGCTGACAATATATCCATTTATTGAAGAGTCTGTTGGAATGCTCAAAAAAGCAAATTCAGGCTGGAAAGAACTGCTATGAGTCACTGTGTAATTAAGCGAGGAACACATCTGATGTCTTACACAGATTTACTCAAAACACACTCTTGAAATCACAGCTGGTTGTCTTTGTGTAGGTCGTGCATCGGCAGTCGAGACGTCTGGGAGAATGTGCCTGATTTCAAGGGCTGTGAGATGGGACACTGAGGACAGCTGGGGTCACAGTATGAACACACACAGACACACTGCCATCAGAGTCCGCTGGCGCTCAGACCTGCCGTCTACATTTACCTCACTCATGCTGCTCATCGCTCTAAGACATCGGTGCTGGAATGATTAACAAATGCTTGCGAGGGGTGATCAAGTGCTGCCGAAAGCGCTGGTGATAAAGAGGAAAATAAAGGCAGCATGGTGCAAATGCACAGGAGAAAGAGTAGATGAAAAGCAGTGGAGCAGAAAATGTGTCATAAAACCAGCACAGTTTGAGCAGAGAGAGGGAAACAGAGACTAGAAATAATCATTATCCGTCACTTTGACAGACTTGTTAATGTTCACAGACCGTTCCATTTCTGAATGCAGATTTCATTTTGATACAGCCAATATTAAAGTCACCATGAAATCAAAACTGATCATTCTTATTGCTTTTTTAATGAATATTATAAATGATTTCTCCATGCACATCATTTTAGTTTTAAATTCATGTTCCTGGCAATCTTGAATCAGAATAACGACGACTTCTCTTCTCTGATGATGAGGGCGGGGCAACCTGTCACTCACACAAGATCCACCAATAGCAAGCCACAACCATCCAATCAATTCCCCACAGAGAAAATCAAGCCCCGCCCTACATTTGCTCTTGTTTGAGAAGCGTTTTATTCAGATATTAAATTATATGTATGTATATATACAGTGTATATACAGTATATATACAGTATATATATATATATATATATATACAGTATATATATATATATATATATATATATATATATATATATATATATATATATATATATATATAAAAAAATTGAAATGCTAAAAAAATAGTAATAAAAATACACATATATACACACACACACGCACACACACATACATATATATATATCATTTTATAAGATATTCCAATTTGAACAAATTTAATAATGCTAAATTGCTCATTTATAAATACATAGTAAAATATATAATAAAATTTAAATATGTGTATGATCTGTTTAAATATAACAAAGTATATACAAAGTATATTATATTATATAATGTTTTACCTTTTATTATGTATAAATATAAACTGTAGACCATTCAGAAATGCAGATTTCAATTTGATATAACCAATATTAACAATACTTTAAAGTGCTAAAAATATATAGTAAATATATCAAATAAAATACATAAATACTAATCATTTGAAATGCAATAGCAATTATACACTATAAAATATTTTAATTTATGTTGCTTTGTCAGCATTGTGAGGAAACACCTGTATTTTTGCGCCGTGCCAAGGAACATACGCTGCTCATGTTTCAGTACGGTATCAAATCACCGTTTGAAGCGCCTGCCATAGGAAAAGGTCACATGCAGATTATGAATAATTAGAAGTCAGTGCCTTCTCATAGGATTAGGCCACAGAGGCTCATGAATAATTAAGAGTCACTGTTGACTTCAAACCCGGAAGAAAAGCAGCACACAAAAAAAACTCAATTAAACTTTTTCCTCTCAAAATAATGAGTTCTCTTTAGAGACGTGATATGGAACGGGACTTGAAGAGGAGACGCGGCCAGGAGAGGAAAGACTCACCGGGAATGTTGTGTATGGTGATGGCCAGGATCAGCAGAACGATTCGCCGCCAGCTGCTTCCTGACTGGCCCATCGGCTCCTGTGGTTTAGTATTCACTTCCTGTTCCTCTATATGGCCGGTGTTGGGACCCCTACGTCTTTGGTACACCTCTCCATTCTCCGCTTTATCTAAAAAAGAAACAGAAAAGGCACGTCACACATAATTTTTTGGAGAACACACATTTCAAGATGCAAATAATCAGCAGCAGAACGACCGAGCCGAGCTTTTATCTCACACTGTAGCTTTCAATCATACTCAAATGGCAATTGTCAAATCATTTCTTTCCTTTAAATGCTCTGGAAAAAAGTGTATCCAGAGTGCATCTGAAACTCACACCACCAATTAATGCATGATTGCGGTGAGAATTAGCAAATCGAAGAGAATGACCCTGAATAGTCCTCATGAAAATGAAAGAAAGAACATGTCGATAATATAGTTTCAATTTCTCCCAACCACACATGAAAGAATATAATGAATGCAGATTACTTGGGCTTAAAGGTCATAAGGAGCACATCCATCATGCGTGATCGAAGCGTATACAGTATTTGGTTCGGAAAGATGGAAGGAGTTTTTAGATGAGAGCTGAGGTGATTTCGCATGTGGAATATAAAACATCATTTCAGATAGATGGCCGACGGATCGCTTATGAATAAATGATGAGTGATGGACAACATGTGAACACACCACGGTGAACCTGATTTCACCAAGTACAACTGGAGTGTTCCTGGAGCAACATCTTTGTCCATCAGTGTTATTCACCATCATTTCCCTCTGATTTAGAGATATGTTACGGGTAGGATTAGGTTTAGGGGTAGGGATATGGTTAGGACTACATTCTCAAAGACCCAGGAACGTTTTTGGATGGATGGATGGATGGATGGATGGATGGATGGATGGATGGAAGGAAGGAAGGAAGGAAGGAAGGAAGGAAGGAAGGAAGGAAGGAAGGAAGGAAGGAAGGAAGGAAGGAAGGAAGGAAGGAAGGAAGGAAGGAAGGAAGGACAATAGACAGACAGATAGACAGACCGAACAAACAAACAAACAAACAAACGATAGATAGGTCGATCAATAAAATGATAGAATGAACGATAGATGGATGGATGGATGGATGGATGGATGGATGGATGGATGGATGGATTTGACTGTAATGTATTCTGTGATCTGGAGTGTAAAGCGAGCCACAGATGAGTGATAGAGCAGATATTAACACTGACGGCTCAATTTAATTGCAGACTTCAGTGAGGCTGAGATGAAAGACCCCAATTGCCAATGATTTGCTGTAAAGGTTCAGGTTGGCACAAAAATATCTCAAAAAATGTGCGTTTTAGGCATTTGCTCATGCAGACCTTTCACAGTGATGCTAGGCTAGGTGTCTGATTGCAATGCAGTCGTTAAAGTCTTCTGGGTGGTTTCTTGCTAACCCAGTCCACCCGTGAATCTTTGAGCCCTGTGACTCTGTACTTTCCGTGTTTTATCGTCTGCCAGGCAAAAATGGCTTCGAAAAGTAATAGCACAGTCCTTTACAAGCCGTGCAAATTGAGATATCATTCATGTTCGCAGCTCGCCTTAGCAAGCAGCACTAATATTTACTTGTTTTATGGATTGTACAAAGCAGAATTGCACTCAAGCAAACAAAACCACTTTGCAATCTCTGTCAGTGACACACAGAAACCCCAATAAACACACACAGAGTCTCTGAGGAACATCATTTAAACATCATATAACAGTGTCACACAAACCAAAAAAATACAAGAAATATCTTCAACTCAAACATATTATTATTTAAAGGCCAGAACAGGCTACTATTTGTGTCACTCAGACTCTCTCCACGGGTGTCCGGTTTTTCTGTTGATTACAGCTCGTTTGCTGGTTTTCTTGACAATATGCAAATTTCTGCTCAGCATCTACATTCCATATCACTTGTTTATTTGCATATGCTTCGCTTGGCACCAGGAGGCTCAAACCCCTCTTCAGCAATCAGTCATAAGTCATTTTCGAAAGAAATTACACTCGCACAATATATGGCGTGAAGAGAAAGAGTGTGTGACAATTTAATAACTTCATAACTAATAAGAGAACTTTCTGGTCACTTCATGACAACGGAGTTGAAATCCCTGAGTTCAGGTGTTCAATCCCTTCATGTCACAGGTGTATAAATCAAGCACTAGGCATGCAGACGCTTCTACACACATTTGTGAAAGAATGGGTCGCTCTCAGGAGCTCAGTGAACTCAAGCGTGGTACCGTGATAGGTTGCCACCTGTGCAATAAGTCCATTCCTGAAATTTCCTCACTACTAAATATTCCACACTCAACTGTTAGTGGGATTATAGCAAAGTGGAAGCAATTGGGAACAACAGCAACTCAGCCACGAAGTGATAGGCCACGTAAAATCACAGAACGGGGTCAGCGCATGCTGAGGGTCACAGTGCGCAGAAGTCACCAACTTTCTGCAGAGTCAATAGCTCCAGACCTCCAAACTTCTGTGGCCTTCAGATGAGCTCAAGAACAGTGCGTAGAGAGCTTCATGGAATGGGTTTCTATGGCTGAGCAGCTCATCCAAGCCTTACATCACCAAGTGCAATGCAAAGCGTGGGATGCAGTGGAGTAAAGCACGCCGGCACTGGACTCTAGAGCAGTGGAGACGTGTTCTCTGGAGTGACCAATCATGCTTCTCTGTCTGACAATCCCATGGACGAGTCTGGGTTTGGCGGTTGCCAGGAGAACGGGACTTGCCTGACTGCATTGTGCCAAGTGTAAAGTTTGGTGGAGGGGGGATTATGGGGTGGGGTTGTTTTTCAGGGGTTGGGCTTGGCCCCTTAGTTCCAGTGAAAGGAACTCTTAATGCTTCAGCATACCAAGACATTTTGGACAATTTCATGCTCCCAACTTTGTGGGAACAGTTTGGGGACGGCCCCTTCCTGTCCCAACATGACTGCGCTCCAGTGCACAAAGCGTCAGTCCATAAAGACATGGATGAGCGAGTTTGGTGTGGAGGAACTTGACTGGCCTGCACAGAGTCCTGACCTCATCCCGATAGAACACCTTTGGGATGAATTAGAGCGGAGACTGCGAGCCAGGCCTTCTCGTCCAACATCAGTGCCTGACCTCACAAATGCGCTTCTAGAAGAATGGTCAAAAATTCCCATAAACACACTCCTAAACCTTGTGAAAAGCCTTCCCAGAAGAGCTGAAGCTGTTAGAGCTGCAAAGGGTGGGCCGACTCCATATTAAACCTAAAATGGAGCATGTAAAGTCAGGAGTCCAAAAACTTTTGGCAATATAGTGTATGTACGTGTTTTTTTTTTATTTAAAATATTAAAAAAATGTTGCACTCCTGACATAAATCAAGAAATTTATGTCACTGCAACCTAGTTTTATCATGAACAGTGATCAAACAACGAAGCTGGAGTCTTTAATCTTTCTAATAAAAAAAATATATATATAGCGCATATTTACTTTTATCTGCATACTTTTATGGTGCATTTATGTCATTTCTGGGCGCTGTCTACATAGAAAAGTTCAGTTTGAACATTCTGCACAACATTTCTGTCCTTTTGTGTTGGACAGAATAAATAGTCATATGAGCTTGCTTGATGTGAGTTTACCAATATAATACATTGATCCTGCCAAATAAAATACAGTTTAACTCATACAAAAACATCCACTGTACAGAAGCAAAAAGCAGAAGACTTCAGCACCCTCTACTGGTCAGATTTGATACCCGCTGGCACTGTTGCATTTTAACCCATGTCACTGTAAGGACAATCCACTTCCATCCAATCGCATGCACTTCTACATCCACACAGTCCTTCCTTATCTTTTCCCACAACTCCATCATATGCCAGAGGATGTTGAAATCGGAAACAGGTGCAGCGCTTATGAGCGCAGGTTGGAATTAACTTAATACCCCACAGGAAGTGCACCGTAACACAGATTTGCCAATGTGAATATTTTACATCTGTTTTGAGCTTTCTGATCTTATGTCCAGTCACTCAAACACAGCCATTACAAGCAATGTCATGTAGACAAACGGACACACAGTTTCTCAGCTGTCAGTCATACTGCGAGATCAGCCATAGAAAGATCTTGTTATAATAACTCACATCCATAATTTATCTCACAAATGTCATCACAGATGTGTTTGCTTGAGTATAGAGACGCTCATGCACATATCTATATATCAAACATTGCTGAAAGCCCCATCCATCTCTGTCACTCCACAATCATTAGATGAATGAGTACCATGTGTCCATCTGAGCATCTGGATGCAATAAAAAAGTGTTGTACAAGCTTATTATATTAATTGAATGTCAAAATATAACACAGATATCACTATATAATTGAACTATTATACATATAATAGCCACATAACAAAAAACATATTTAAAGGGGTCATGAACTGCATTGTTTTATATGTTTCCTGTGGTGCACTTATAATGTTATTAAAAAATTGTCATAATTTAGAAATAAAAGGCATTTTTTAGGCCTGATTTTAGCCTCTGA
Source organism: Paracanthobrama guichenoti (assembly GCA_018749465.1). Classification (NCBI taxonomy): domain Eukaryota; kingdom Metazoa; phylum Chordata; class Actinopteri; order Cypriniformes; family Gobionidae; genus Paracanthobrama; species Paracanthobrama guichenoti. Next base: position 22,112,104 of record CM031954.1, read on the forward strand.
TTTGAACACTGTTTGAAGGGGCGTATCTGTGAGACTTCAGTGTAAACGCCCACTGCTGTGATTGGCTGCTGAGACTATAACTAAATAAGCACATTCCTAGCATAAGGATCCTTTGGAAGGTAATCTTCCCATTCAGTCGGTCACTCTCTACGCCACGCCGGGAGACCGACGAATAGGAATCTCACTAGCGAGAGCTAATCTACTTCGAGTGTAACTAAATGAGCCAATGCACAGTGGCATGCAATAATTGCACCAGCTGCTCATGCCACACAGCGCGGGTATAAATGAGCTGCAGGTGATTGCATCAAATTAGCTTTTCTTTACTTCGGAGACGAGTGGTGGATGGTTTGTCCTGAAATCATTCTCTACAAAGCGGTGAAACTGACTGAGCCTGCCTTTTGGAAGTGGACCTCTTCAGTCAGTGTTGGTGTGACGGTGCAGCAGCGGGGTCACGTGGTATTTAATACTATCTCTCTGTGTTATTTGTTAAGAGAAATCACAACGGCTGTACTCACAGCTGGTCTTTGGTGCACTAGTGGAGAGCGCTAAAAAGCCGTTTTGACGGCTGGTAGAGAGCGTTGGTGGAGCTAAATATTCTGTCTATGAAGACTTTACTGCTGGCTGCACTGGCCTCTATCAAGATGACAAATTGTGCCTAGAGTTCGGGCTGGGTGACACCCATGTGGTACTGAGACCCTGGCCTGGCTATGTGCCCAAGGTTCCTACCACTCCCTTCAGGGACCAGGTAGTGAACCTGCAAGTGCTGCCCCAGAGGAGGCAGACCCAAGTTTTGCTCTGTCCCGTCCGTGCTCTGCGAATGTACGTAGATAGAACACAAAGCTTTAGGACCTTAGATCAGCTCTTTGTCTGTCACGGAGGCCAGCAGAACGGAAAGGCTGTTTCCACGCAGAGGATGGCCCATTGGATAGTGGATGCTTACCAAGCACAAGGTGTGCCCTGTCCGCTCAGGGTGTGAGCACACTCAACTAGAAGTGTTGCATCCTCCTGGGGGCTCGCTGTCAGATAATAATCTATAATAATAATAATAATAATAATAATAATAATAATAATAATAGAGCTGCAGGCTGGGTGACACCCAACATGTTTGCTAGATTGTATAGCTTTTGTGTAGAGCCGGTAACCACCTGTGTTCTCACCTCAAATGGGTAGAAGCACTGAGAGGCCCTGGCTCTTGTTGGCTTGCTGCACCCTGAACTGTGGTGCTTATATTCTCCAGAGTAAAAACTGACGATTCCTCCATCACCCTCGGTGCCAAACATGGCGGAGCAGTATTGCACTGGGAACCGGTATTGTGCTGGGTATATATGAGTGATCCTGCAGGGATCCCATATATTTTTCCACGGTCACTCCTAAACGGAAGCCTGTGTCTTTCCCTTGGGAGAGCCCCCCTCTTCAGTAGGGTGGGGGCCACCTTACTTATGGGCTACGGCTCAGCAGTTATACCCCACATAACTCCTTCGGGGTACAATGTGGGTTCCGCAGTGTTCCTTCCTTCTAGAAGGCACACTTTCCCAGCGTTATCCAATAGTCACTGATTGGGTCATGTGGAACAGCAGTGATGGACTTCTCCGTGTGAGCCCTGCCTCATCAGGTAAGAGAGCTCAGGAGGCTCACATGGGGCACTGGAAGGGGGCAGAGGCCACTGCACTTTGGTTGGGATTCCTATTCGTTGGTCTCCCGACTTGGCGTCAAGAGTGACCGACTGAATGGGAACGTCTCAGTTTCATATGTAACCCTCGTCCCCTGAAGGAGGGAACAGAGAAACCATGTCCCGTCGCCATGTCCTCTGGGCCCTGCTAGGGTGCCAGTTCACCTAATCGGCTCCTCAGCGAAAAACTAATTTGATGCAATCACCTGCAGCTCATTTATACCCGCGCTGCATGGTATGAGCAGCTGGTGCAATTATTGCATGCCAATGTGCACTGGCTCGTTTATTTACACTCAAAGCAGATTGGCTCTCGCTAGTGAGATTCCTATTCGTCAGACTCCCGACGTGGCGTCTCCGTTCCCTCCTTCAGGGAACGAGGGTTACATACGTAACCGAGATGGTTATTTGTAGTCCATCCTGTATCGCTGTTCTCTCCTCGTCATCTCACTAACATGCCAGTGGGCGGGGCCAAAGTTGCGATGAAGTAGGCGTTGATCTTCTGCAGAGGTGGTCTTTCACCATCTATTATAGGCTCATTCCACAACAAGGTTACAATAACAGCTGTTTTTGGACTAACAATGAACAATCAGCCCTGAAATTTACAGGATATTCTTATAGTATAATGACCTTCAATATGTCAAAAGCTCAAGGAAAATTAGATTTTTCAGTTCATGACCCCTTTAAATGTATATATAAATTATATATATATTAGCCTATATAGTTTAACAGATTATATATAGATATAGATAACTATTATATTAAAATTATAAATGATCAGGCCCAAACTGCAGTCTTCCTAACACAGTGAGCCTGTGGATCTTCAGCTACCATAGAAACACATGGCCACCAGTCTCAGTCATACCCATGCTTACATTCATACTGTATATTCATCATGTGTCAAGCGTGCATATTCATGGAATCACGCCACCAGCATATTCTCTGCATAACCCAGCACCTTTCTGTTAAACAGAGGACGGAGGTGACTCACGAAAGTAAACCGCACATGCTGCTTTTAACCTCATCTCACCTTGTCTGGGCTTATGTGATCAGGCATTGAAAACGAGAAACGTTCCACATGCCATTATGAAAAAGCACACGGAGATCTGTATTCATTAGAGCTGCGATCATTCTGAAAGAACATGCTGCCCTTCAGGCTTTCAGGTCTTTGTTTCCGATTGTGTGATCACACTGATTACTTTAAATCATTCGTTTTCAATGAGAGTAGGTGATTTTCAGATGAGATTTTATTATTATTATTATTAATATTATTATCATCATCCATTTAATGTTTTATTATTATTATTTTGTGCAGTATTAAACTAAAGCATTGAGTGTGTTCACACTTGGCATGTTTGGTTAGATTAAAGCAAACTCTGCTGCGATTGCTCGGTTAGTGTGAGCGCTGCCATCTGAACCCTGACACACACCAAACAAACGGACGAGAAGACTGAAAAGATGGGTCTCTGTCTGCTTCCAAACAAACTCTGGTGCGGTTCGACTGAAATATGAATGCAACACAGACCAAAGACATCTAAACGAACCAAAAACAGGATGTGATGTCACAAGATCAACCCTAAAAAGTACACAATCAACATAGTCATGATATTGCCCATTATTATCTGCAATTGTGTGTAACAGAGGAATTCCTGACGCTGTTTTGCCTCCTTTACACATTTCATAAGCTCTTTGTGATTCTCAGCTGGTAAAAATACCATCATATGTCCCAATTATATGTCAGTAAAGCCATTTGTTTTTATATCTTTAGTTTCGGTGTTAAAAATGACAGTGTGAACGCCAAGCGAACCAGAACTAAATGTATTATTTTATTTTTTGGTCCGGATCAATAGAATTTAATAAGCTTGAAACATTTACAATCTGCCTGAATTAAACATGAAAATGCCACTACACAGCAATAACACAAACTACAAAAAAATTATACTGTTAAATGACCTGAAACAAACTACAAAATAAAAAATACAATACCCTAGTAAAAACCCTATACCAAAATGTATGCTTCTAACTTACGGATATAAATATTAAAATTCAACTTTATTTGGAGTACTTAATTGCACATTTCTTAATATTAAGCATAAAATGTGTTTTAATATCTCTATTAGTAAGGATAGTATGATCTCTGTTTAATATCAGCCTTTAAATGCAAGATATTTAAAGTACACTTGCAATAGCTCATCAAATATACTTTTCAAATGTCCCTTTTTTGGACCTCATTAGTGCATTAATTACTGTAGTTGTTTCAGTTTAGCAGAATTGATCAGATTAGTATATCAAAAGTACAATTTGTATTCAGTACATATGTAAATGCATTACTTAGCATAAAATAAATGTATTTCAAATACATGTTGGTATATTTATTTTTCACTAGGAACTAATAAAAATAAAAAAACTAAATTAAAAATTCAAAACAATCAACTTGGGTCCAGTGATGTGGTTACTTCAATTGTATGCAAATTGGCAATGCATCATGCACAGCACACATTTATTTACAAACGATTTCCTCTGCATATAATGTTCATTTCTCATCAAGCAGAACAATACTATGATGTTTTGTGTTCAGATTTTCACAAGCTATGCCCAGTTACACAGCCCAGCGAGAACCAGTTAACCTCCAGCTGTGAGTGTGAACGGGGCACAGGTTTTTATCGCTTGTCGATTTATCAAGTTGCGTCCGGTGTCACGTGTCACTGACTGCAGTATAAACACCGCAAGTGGACAAAAAACTGAAACACTGACGCACACAAAGCCCTGACCTTCAGCTATCTGAAAAACGCTTCTAGAGCTGTTTGATGTGAAGTAATAAGTGTTATTTCACAGGGATTTCAATTCTATTTTTATGATGGACTAAGACACACACACGCATGCATGCATACCATGGCACTGTTACTTTTAAGATCTGATAATATACATCACCGTTGAAAATTCATCTCTCATCATCAGGTGCTTATGATAAGACAATCAAAATACCTCAATAATTACATGAACTGATTACTCAAGATCTGCTATCCCATGATCCTCCTGATTTAATCAAAACCACAAGAGACAATTATTAAACATATGGTTTGCAATGCTGGAGTCTTACAAACAACAACCGACCTCGCTGGCAAATATCATGAGTAATTTCAGTGGCAGAATAAAGAACTGTCCTTCATGCACTAAAGCCTGTTCATGATTGGCAACAACTCAAATGTGTTCAACTTAACCACAGTAAAAGGACTACACTGTTAAAATGCAAATACGAAGGAAGAAGACGGGGGAATCATTGTGCATCGAAAGACATTAGCAACTCATCATCAAGTGCATGAGCCAAACTCCATCAAAGCAAACAAGCTCATCTTTGATATTTTAATGTAACTGACCATGAAAGCCATTCACCGTGGCATTGACTACAACAAACCCGTTTTGTTTCTTTTAAATCGCAGTAACTGGAATTTTTCTGAAAACTGCAGACTTTTAGCATTAGATTTTATGAACATGAATAGAAGCCTAATAATATAAATTATATTACATTGACACTTTCAAAGTGAAATGTCCAGTGAGTGGCCCTAAAAGCACATTCAGTTTGCTCTGAAACAGATGAACGTCAATCTGGTTTTTTCCATCGGTTGTTGTAAGTATCGCGACAGTTCGTAAATGAAATGTCCGGTGAGTGACGCTAAAAGGTTTGAAAATAAACCTGGGCACCTGTGGTGAAAATCAAGTCTATGTGCCGTTTATAATATGCTCTAAGACAGGGGTGTCCAACCTTTTTTGAACAAAGATCTACTTTTAAATTTGTCAGTGTGCCGAGATCTACCCTGGCTGAATTCAGATTAGCGTACTAGCATACTACTCTTGCTATTCCTGCCATATATTTATATTAAAGAGCATGAGAAGTATGTTAATATGTGATTTCGAATTCAGCCCCTAATTTCGTCGCTGTCAATAACGTTCAGTTATAAGTCATTTATTAATTATTAGTTAATGATGAACTAATCATTTACAAAACATGATGTTAACAATTTAAAAATGAGCTGTTATCTTAAAGTTTGAGTTATTAGTTGATACTTTATTTATAACTTACACTGTGAAAAATCCAACTCACAAAATTTTGACAAATGATTATGTTTTAGCTAACTGGACAATTAAATCGAAAAGAAGTCGGTTCAACAATCGTTGGACCAACCTAGTATTAATTGTAAATTCGATTTGTAAATGCAAGTTAACAAGCATAGAAGTTGCAACAAGTTAACAATGCATTCTGGGTGCATCATGCAAAACTCATCCATGGCTCCCAGAATGCATTGCGGCATGAAGCATATCACCATTGTGGAGATTCATAGGCTGATTCTTGATGTCTGTGGGAGTAAAACTCACAGGAGGTCAAAGTGCTTAGTGTACAATCTGTTTTAAACCTTATTCAGCTTTTCTGATTAAAACCGTGCTGGATCTTTTTAGAATCACAATAAAACAAAGTTAATAGTATATTGCTCTTATTAAACTCAGTCATTAAATCAGTGAATTAAGCCACTACACAATGATTATATTCTTATCGCCGAGCAGCTGATAGCATCTGATTGTGTTTTCTCTTGCTTTTCTTGCCATAGCAAACTCAGTTATAGCAGCCAGAGAATCACTAACATTACAAAGTTGTCAAACTGCCCAACTAAAGAAAACAATGATCATCATGATGGTGACATAAAAATAAACAATTGTCAAAACAACATGAAAAAACGATCAAAACTCAATCAGCTGAACACAAGATCTTAAAGTGGGAGACGTGACCTTACTCAGTTAATTGAGTTGAGTGAACTAATTTCTGTAAAAGTTGAGTAAACTCAAAAACGCTGTGCAGCAAAATTGCCTTACAATTTTAAGTTGTCAACTTTTCTTTTTTAAATCATTGAAGTATTTTTGTTAAAATAGTTTTAGTATCATCTCAATAAACAACGGTTAACGATGAACAGACCATTAGTAAACGATCAGTATCTGTTCAAAAGCGCACACATGCAGGTCTGCTAAAACAGCATTTTTAAAAAGAGTCATTTATTTGTTTTCAAGGGGATAATAATTTATAAATGACTTATAACTGAATTAACATTCATAAAATGTTAGCATGTTACTTATTAATCATTTATGAATGTATAATCATGTTTTGTAAATGTGACTTAAGTGATTATAACTGAACGTTATTATTAAGTGTTACTATTTTTTCATAAAGCAATGCTACTGGTCAAGTAGCCGTGTAATAAGCGGGATAATGTACACCCAGCCGGTTGTTATCGCAGAATAAACCCCAACAGAGTGATCAGGACGTGAAGCGGAGGGGTCGTGTGTCACTCTGAAGGGGTTTATTCTGCGATAACAACCGGCTGGGTGTACATTATCCCGCTTATTACACGGCTACTTGACTCAAGTAAATTAGACACGAAATATTGTCTTGAGTTTAAATATTTTATTAGCTCTTACGCAAAGCTTCCGCGAAGAAAAACAGTTCCAAACTGCTTTAGCCTTTATCTATTGCCGAAAAGATTTGTTTTTCACCATATATGTTGAAATTAATGCTGAAAGGGATAGTTCACCCAAAAATGAAAATAAGCCTGTGATTTACTCACCCTCGAGTCATCCTAGCTGTGTATGACTTTCTTCTTTCAGACGAATACAATCAGAGTTATGTTAAAGAAGTCCTGGCTAATCCAAGCTTTATAATGGCAGTAGCTGTTGCTCTGTTTAAGTCCATAAAACTGCATCTGTCCGTCAAATAACTGCTCCACACGGCTCTGGGGGTAAAGTTAAAGCTTAAAACTTTATAAAGTAAAGTTTCGGCCGATCGTCTTCAGTGGAAAAGTGTTGAAAGTGCCTTCTCGTAGTTCAAGATGCTTACGCGACGTTTGACGAGTGTAACCTTTGAACTGCAGAGGCACTTTCAACACTTTTCCCAGAAATTGAATACGGAAGGCGATCGGCCGAAACTTTACTTTATAAAGTTTTAAATATGGATATTTTTCTTACACAAACTCATTGATTCGCTTCAGAAGGCCTTTATTATCCCCCAGAGCCGTGTGGAGCAGATATTTGACGGACAGATGCAGTTTTATGGACAACAATCACTGCCATTATAAACCTTGGATTAGCAGGACTTTCATGTTCATAACTCTGATTGTATTCGTCTGAAAGAAGAATGTCATACACACCTAGGATGGCTTGAGGGGGAGTAAATCATGGACTGATTTCCTTGAAGTCTTCTATTATAACCCGTGGTGATGGCGCCAGACAGTCAAGGACAGCGGCGTGACACGTTAAGCATATAAGTAGTACCGGTCAAGATAACTCGTAGTACCCGGATGAGCGGCGTGTTATTCACTTTGGTGGTTGTTATCTGGGAATAACATACCGCTGGAATGCGTGATTGACCAATCAGAATCAAGTATTCCACAGAGCAGTTTAATACAAATATTTAACCAATGAAAAGCATTAAAAGAGCTTGTGTTAAATCTCGTTACTCAATTGGATTGTCAAGCAAATCCTCACAGCTCGTAGCTCCGCCCCTCCTCCTCCTCCAGCACACACACACACGCAGCACAGAGCTGAACATAATCAGTGATCTTGTAAGGGTAAATGAGCCGTTTTTTTTTTTTTTTTTTTTTTTTTAAATAAACACCGTTTTCTTTACTCAAGAAATACTATGTCTATAAAGGTTGATATTTTATGTATTTGAGGTCTGAGACGTGGGAACGCTGAAGAGAGAGAAAGGGCAAACCAGAGTGCAGTTTACTCTCGCGATTGACTGGAAAGCGGTCTGTGATCGACTGGTTGAGCACCCTTGCCCGAAGACAAACATGTGAAAATTCATAAATCAACACCATTGCTGAGTATTTTCTCCTTAAAACTGCAGTGAACCAAAAACAGTCCCAAAAACACGTTTCGAAATCGCTGGTGTTTCTGATGTCACAAACTACCTTGTATCCAATCACGTCACGAGGGGGGCGGGCAGTCTTTTTAAGAGAAGCAGGTTATCCGGTATATTTTTCTGTTGATATGAAAAATCATGTACATTTAGCCATAGCTGGTGAATTAAGTGCAAACCCGATTCCAAAAAAGTTGGGACACTGTACAAACTGTGAATAAAAACAGAATGCAATGATGTGGAAGTTTCAAATTTCAATATTTTATTCAGAATACAACATAGATGACATATCAAATGTTTAAACTGAGAAAATGTATAATTTTAAGGGGAAAATAAGTTGATTTTACGACGTCTGGATGGGAGCATATGTTGTTCTAGAACTTGGATATCCCCTTCAGCATTGATGGTGCCTTTCCAGATGTGTAAGCTGCCCATGCCACACGCACTCATGAACCCCATCCCATCAGAGATGCAGGCTTCTGAACTGAGCGCTGACAACAACTTGGGTTGTCCTTGTCCTCTTTAGTCCGGATGACATGGCGTCCCAGTTTTCCAAAAAGAACTTCAAATTTTGATTGGTCTGATCCAGTATGGTTTTCCGGCCTTGACCCTTACGCACAGAGATTGTTCCAGATTCTCTGAATCTTTGGATGATATTATGCACTGTAGATGATGAGAACTTCAAACTCTTTGCAGTGTTTCTCTGAGAAACTCCTTTCTGATATTGCTCCAGTATGTTTGGCCGCAGCATTGGGGGAATTGGTGATCCTCTGCCCATCTTGACTTCTGAGAGACACTGCCACTCTGAGAGGCTCTTTTTATACCCAATCATGTTGCCAATTGACCTAATAAGTTGCAGATTGGTCCTTCAGCTGTTCCTTATATGCACATTTAACTTTTCCGGCCTCTTATTGCTCCCTGTCCCAACTTTTTTGGAATGTGTAGCTCTCATGAAATCCAAAATGAGCCAATATTTGGCATGACATTTCAAAATGTCTCACTTTCAACATTTGATATGTTATCTATATTCTAGTGTGAATAAAATATAAGTTTATGAGATTTGTAAATTATTGCATTCCTTTTTTATTCACAATTTATACAGTATCCCAACTTTTTTGGAATCGGGTTTGTATATGATGTATATTATGATGTTATGATGAACTATATGTCTTTCTCCACTGACGTTCTATGATGTTCAGAGCGTTTCTGAGGATACTGACTGACACTGAAGGCAGACTGAGATGGTGAACGGGAACATGGTTTATGTAACATAAGCAACACAATCATTAGCTGTTTGATAACATAGTCAAGCCAAATTAATTACTGTAATGTGTCCAAAGTTGTACATAAAACGGCATGCATTATCATTCTGATACATCGACGTGTAGACAAGCGTTTATAATTCACTTTTCCTCTTCTGAATCAGTTTCTGGTTCTATCATATATGGCCGAATTAAACCAGTATTTCCACTTGCCATCGTGCAGCGTTTACTACAGTAAAGTTGAGCGAGTGGATCAGCTATTCTGAGCTGGTGTGAATGAGTGGAGGCGGGGCTCATTTGCATATTCATGAGTCCGTGTATACTAAATGAGCAAGGGTGTCGAGTTACATTCAAGCTATTTTAAGGGAAAAAAAACATTTAAATATGTAATTTTGGATATTGGAGTTTTAAGAGATAAAATGATTGACTACAGGGGGACTTTATCAAAAAGGAAACGTGAGATAAAACCAACACGTTCTCACTCCCAACTCCTCACATATTGACGCTTGGTCAGAACCTTTCAGCATCACTTTTTAATGCACAGGCACTCCATTGATTTCAGTTGTTTGCCTAATGCGTCAGATCAAGACGCATTTAATTCTTTGCATTTGTAAAACATGATTTTATAAATAGGCTACTTTTATATTTATTATATATATATATATATATATATATATATATATATATATATATATATATATATATATATATATATATATATAATGATATCTTCATGTAAAGAACAGAATTAATCTTAATTTTGTAATCCCGAATCGCTGATGATCCCTTGCGCCCATGAACGCACTCAGTCATATCTCATTCAAAAGATACACCGACTCTTTAGCATGACGCAATCGGTCATGAGACACACGAGAGCCAATGACATTTCACAATCAAAGCTGACGTAACATTCCTTCAGACAGCAATTTTTGAATGTGCACTCTCAGAAAAAAAGGTACAGTGCTGTCACTGGGGCGGTACCCTAAGGTACAAAAGTGAAAAGGTACATCTTTGTACCTTACTCACCCCTAAATGGTACATTTTAGTACCTTAAAAGGTACATATCAGTGCTTTAAGAGAGCGCATTAGTACCTTAAAAGGTACATATCAGTGCTTTAAGAGAGCGTATTAGTACTTTAAAGGTTCATATCGGTGCTTTAAGAGAGCGTATTAGTACCTTAAAGGTTCATATCGGTGCTTTAAGAGAGCGTATTAGTACCTTAAAGGTTCATGTCAGTGCTTTAAGAGAGCGTATTAGTACCTTAAAGGTTCATATCAGTGCTTTAAGAGAGCGTATTAGTACTTTAAAGGTTCATATCGGTGCTTTAAGAGAGCGTATTAGTACCTTAAAGGTTCATATCGGTGCTTTAAGAGAGCGTATTAGTACCTTAAAGGTTCATATCGGTGCTTTAAGAGAGCATTAGTACCTTAAAGGTTCATATCGGTGCATGAGTACATATCAGTGCTGTAAGAGAGCGTATTAGTACCTTAAAGGTGCATATCAGTGCTTTAAGAGAGCGCATTAGTACCTTAAAAGGTACATATCAGTGCTTTAAGAGAGCGTATTAGTACATATCAGTGCTGTAAGAGAGCGTATTAGTACCTTAAAGGTACATATCAGTGCTTTAAGAGAGCGTATTAGTACCTTAAAGGTTCATATCGGTGCTTTAAGAGAGCGTATTAGTACCTTAAAGGTTCATATCGGTGCTTTAAGAGAGCGTATTAGTACCTTAAAGGTTCATATCGGTGCTTTAAGAGAGCGCATTAGTACCTTAAAGGTTCATATCGGTGCTTTAAGAGAGCGTATGAGTACATATCAGTGCTGTAAGAGAGCGTATTAGTACCTTAAAGGTGCATATCAGTGCTTTAAGAGAGCGCATTAGTACCTTAAAAGGTACATATCAGTGCTTTAAGAGAGCGTATTAGTACATATCAGTGCTGTAAGAGAGCGTATTAGTACCTTAAAGGTGCATATCAGTGCTTTAAGAGAGCGTATTAGTACCTTAAAGGTTCATATCGGTGCTTTAAGAGAGCGCATTAGTACCTTAAAGGTTCATATCGGTGCTTTAAGAGAGCGCATTAGTACCTTAAAGGTACATATCAGTGCTTTAAGAGAGCGTATTAGTACCTTAAAGGTTCATATCGGTGCTTTAAGAGAGCGCATTAGTACCTTAAAGGTTCATATCGGTGCTTTAAGAGAGCGTATGAGTACATATCAGTGCTGTAAGAGAGCGTATTAGTACCTTAAAGGTGCATATCAGTGCTTTAAGAGAGCGCATTAGTACATATCAGTGCTGTAAGAGAGCGTATTAGTACCTTAAAGGTGCATATCGGTGCTTTAAGAGAGCGCATTAGTACCTTAAAAGGTACATATCAGTGCTTTAAGAGAGCGTATTAGTACCTTAAAGGTACATATCAGTGCTGTAAGAGAGCGTATTAGTACCTTAAAGGTTCATATCGGTGCTTTAAGAGAGCGTATTAGTACCTTTAAGAGAGCGTATTAGTACCTTAAAGGTTCATATCGGTGCTTTAAGAGAGCGTATTAGTACCTTAAAGGTTCATGTCAGTGCTTTAAGAGAGCGTATTAGTACCTTAAAGGTTCATATCAGTGCTTTAAGAGAGCGTATTAGTACTTTAAAGGTTCATATCGGTGCTTTAAGAGAGCGTATTAGTACCTTAAAGGTTCATATCGGTGCTTTAAGAGAGCGTATTAGTACCTTAAAGGTTCAAACTTGTGCCTGCAGTCGTATCTGCCTGTTATATTCTGTGTTTTATATCATATAACACACAAATTAGTAGGTTTAGGAAGGGGTTGGGTTACGTGTTCAAATGTGTCTAAATAATGTAAATAAAAGTAACGTTATGCTGGCTGATTAAATTGAGAATCACACTCCATGTCATAATGGCAAAATCATAACTCAATATATAATTTCATCATTACGATAACATTCCCATGCTCAACATATCTGTGTATGACGCCACAGGTTTCTCACTGAAATCAATGGAGTACTGCGCATCGAAACATGACGCTAAAGCTTCACATCACACAGCAATACTGTACCAGCTGAGCTGCCGAGCAGCTTTACTACATCAGAAAAGACACACATAGAGCCGATTATGTGACGCAAATTACAAAATGTGTTAGTTTACAAACCATGCACTATGAGAAAAGTGTTTTGAGCTCATAACATTGTGCGAGGAGGAGACTCTATTAATCAATAATCTGCTCCTGCAATCATAATCTGCGTGAAAAGGAATAAAAGTTGTTGGTGCAGCTGGAAACTGCAGTGATTTGTATGTATAGGTGCGTTTAGCAAAAACGCTTTTCCATGTTAGTGGCAAAGTGTTGAAAGATACTATAGTTTTGTTTGGGGCATATGAAAGCATGTAAATTAGATATCAGCTGTGAAATGTCAAGCACACATTCAGAGAGGGGGAATTAGAATAAATCAATAAACAAAATAAGCAGGTGAAAGTACCAGCTCATAAGATCTGTGATACACTCGAGACCGGTTTTGTGTGCACATATTTTAACATAATGTGAAGAACATGAAGGAGAATTAATTATTAAATTACTATGCAGCATAATAAACCGTATAAGCAAGCATCTCTAGTATTTTGAGAATGGAAAAGAACAGCCATATCTTGGTTTATTTGTAGTAAGCATGTGCAATAATATTCTGAATAATTGTTCACTCACTCATTCATTTATTTACTTATTTATTTATTTATTTATGGAATAAAAGCTGCTTTCCATGATTTTGCCAAAGTAGGACGTCTTTTCATCAACTAATCAGATAAACATTAATATATCCTAATATTGTGTTGGTCCTCCTGACCCGTCAAGGCATGGACTCCACTAGACCCCTGAAGTTGTGCTGTGGTATCTGGCACCAAGATGTTAGCAGCAGATCATTTAAGTCCTGTAAGTTGCGAGGTGGGGCCTCCATGGATCGGACTTGTTTGTTCAGCACATCCCACAGATGCTCGATTGGATTGAGATCTGGGGAATTTGGAGGCCAAGTCAACACCTCAAACTCGATGTTGTGCTCCTCAAACCATTCCTGAAGCATTTGTGCTTTGTGTCAGGAGCATTATCCTGCTGGAAGAGCCACAGCCACCAGGGAATACCGTTTCCATGAAAGGCTGTACATGGTCTGCAACAATGCTTAGGTAGGTGGTACGTGTCAAAGTAACACCCACATGGCTGGCAGGACCCAAGGTTTCCCAGCAGAACATTGCCCAAAGTATCACACTGCCTCCGCCGGCTTGCCTTCTTCCCATAGTGCATCCTGGTGCCATGTGTTCCTCAGGTAAGCCACGCACACGCACCCGGCCATCCACGTGATGTAAAAGAACACATGATTCATCAGACCAGGCCACCTTCTTCCATTGCTCCGTGGTCCAGTTCTGATGCTCACGTGCCACTGTTGGTGCTTTCGGCGGTGGACAGGGGTCAGCATGGGCACCCTGACTGGTCAGTGGCTATGCCGCCCCATACGCAACAAACTGAGATGCACTGTGTATTCTGACACCTTTCTATCAGAACCAGCATTAACTTCTTGAGCAGTTTGAGCTCCAGTAGCTCGTCTGTTTGATCGGACCACACGGGCCAGCCTTCGCTCCCCATGTGCATCAATGAGCCTTGGCCGCCCATGACCCTGTGGCCGGTTCACCACTGTTCCTTCCTTGGAGCACTTTTGATAGATCCTGACCACTGCAGACCGGGAACACCCCACAGCTGCAGTTTTGGAGATGCTCTGACCCAGTCGTCTAGCAATCACAATTTGGCCCTTGTCAAACTCGCTCAAATTCTTACGCTTGCCCATTTTTCCTGCTTCTAACACATCAACTTTGAGGACAAAATGTTCACTTGCTGCCTAATATATCTCACCCACTAACAGAAGCCATGAGGAAGAGATCATCTGTGTTATTCACTTCACCATCCATAATGTTATGCCTGATCGGTGTGTATATATATATATACACTCACCTAAAGGATTATTAGGAACACCATACTAATACTGTGTTTGACCCCCTTTCGCCCTTCAGAACTGCCTTATTCTACGTGGCATTGATTCAACAAGGTGCTGAAAGCATTCTTTAGAAATGTTGGCCCATATATTGATAGGATAGCATCTTGCAGTTGATGGAGATTTGTGGGATGCACATCCAGGGCATGAAGCTCCCGTTCCACCACATTCCAAAGATGCTCTATTGGGTTGAGATCTGATGACTGTGGGGGCCATTTTAGTACAGTGAACTCATTGTCATGTTCAAGAAACCAATTTGAAATGATTCGAGCTTTGTGACATGGTGCATTATCCTGCTGGAAGCAGCCATCAGAGAATGGGTACATGGTGGTCATAAAGGGATGGACATGGTCAGAAACAATGCTCAGGTAGGCCGTGGCATTTCAACGATGTCCAATTGGCACTAAGGGGCCTAAAGTGTGCCAAGAAAACATCCCCCACACCATTACACCACCACCACCAGCCTGCACAGTGGTAACAAGGCATGATGGATCCATGTTCTCATTCTGTTTACGCCACATTCTGACTCTAGCATCTGAATGTCTCAACAGAAATCAAGATTCATCAGACCAGGCAACATTTTTCCAGTCTTCAACTGTCCAATTTTGGTGAGCTCGTGCAAATTGTAGCCTCTTTTTCCTATTTGTAGTGGAGATGAGTGGTACCCGGTGGGGTCTTCTGCTGTTGTAGCCCATCCGCCTCAAGGTTGTGTGTGTTGTGGCTTCACAAATGCTTTGCTGCATACCTCGGTTGTAACGAGTGGTTATTTCAGTCAAAGTTGCTCTTCTATCAGCTTGAATCAGTCGGCCCATTCTCCTCTGACCTCTAGCATCAACAAGGCATTTTCGCCCACAGGACTGCCGCATACTGGATGTTTTTCCCTTTTCACAGCATTCTTTGTAAACCCTAGAAATGGTTGTGTGTGAAAATCCCAGTAACTGAGCAGATTGTGAAATACTCAGACCGGCCTGTGTGGCACCAACAACCATGCCACGCTCAAAATTGCTTAAATCACCTTTCTTTCCCATTCTGACATTCAGTTTGGAGTTCAGGAGATTGTCTTGACCAGGACCACACCTCTAAATGCATTGAAGCAACTGCCATGTGATTGGTTGATTAGATAGTTGCACTAATGAGAAATTGAACAGGTGTTCATAATAATCCTTTAGGTGAGTGAGTATATATATATATATATATATATATATATATATATATATATATATATATATATATATATATATATATATATATATATATAAAAAAATGTCCTATTGCTTTTCTGGCTCCATTTGCCAAATGTTATATCATTTGCCATTCAAGATATCTTATCATCAGGAAATCATGATGACACTATGTTTACTGTATGTTTACTGAAGCCCTGCTGTTAGTGCAATATGCAATATGAAAGATGTACATGTGGTGAAGGCAGCCAAGTTACGATCGGGCTCAGCACGAGCAGCTAATATGCTGCTGAAAACCCTCCTGTAAGAACCTGAGCCAGAGAGAATGAGTGATAGTGCCTGTGTATTCAGGCCTGCTGTGTTTCTTGGCAAACGCTCAGCCTGATAGGCTCCGCCTCCATCCTTACCTTTAAATACTATCTCACCAAAACAAGCCGGGAGCCTCAGGGGAATCTCACAGCTTAAAAACATAATAGGAAAGTAAACAGCAAATATTCCCAGCACTTTATAAACACTGATGCAGAGAGAACGAGATGTGCAAACACACACACACACACACACACACACACACACACACACTCAGGCGGGCCGCAGGCTGCGACAACAAACATGATATTTTCTTGTCATTCAGGGAGGCGAGCAAATAGAGGAGGACTTTGATATTTCCAATTACTCAGTAAATAATTCAAGGCGTATTTTCGTTTTCCATAATTCTTTTACCCCCTCCTCACAGACTCTTAGAAGTAAACGGGAGAGCTTGGTTACGGGCTGCAGGTTTGCGGTCAGCTTCATTTTAGTTAATAACAAATACAATATTCAATAACAGCCTCTTTGATTCTAAAGGTACACTGAACTCACCTCAAAAGAGCTGGGAAAATTTAATTCCTCCTGATATGACCCTAATTATTTAAATGTAGGTATTTACCCAAAAAAGCTATGAGAAAAATAATTTTAACTCCTGGTTTGTGTTGAAAGTAATGAAGAATCAATTTATCAAATTATTAAATGAATAAACATTTATCTTTAAAAAAAAAAATTAAATAAACGTATATCCTTTTCAAAAAGACAAACATAGTGTATGTGTACTGTATATATATATATATATATATATATATATATATATATATATATATATATATATATATATATATATATACACACCACCGGTTAATGTTTTGAAATAAGTCTCTTCTGCTCACCAAGGCTGCATTTATGTTATAAAAAATAAAAAAAAACCCTGTAATATTGTGAAATCTTATTAAAATGTAAAATAACTGCTTTCTATTTGAATATAGTGTGTTTGTGTGTGTCAGTGCGCGTCAGTGTGTGTCAGTGTGCGTCGGTGCGTGTCTGTGTGCGTCGGTGCGTGTCTGTGTGCGTCAGTGCATGTCTGTGTGCGTCAGTGCGTGTCAGTGTCATTTTGTGTCAGTGCGTGTCATTGTGTGTCAGTGCGTGTCAGTGCGTGTCATTGTGTGTCAGTGCGTGTCAGTGGCAGTGCGTGTCAGTCTGTGTCAGCGTGTGTCAGTGTGAGTCAGTTTGTGTCAGTGCATGTCAGCTTGTGTCAGTGCGTGTCAGTGGCAGTGCGTGTGAGTGTGAGTCAGTTTGTGTCAGTGGCAGTGCATGTCAGTGTGAGTCAGTTTGTGTCAGTCAGTGTGTGTCAGTGTTTCAGTGTGTTTCAGTGTGCATCAGTTTGTGTCAGTGCGTATCAGTGTGTGTCAGTGTCAGTCCATGTCAGTGCGTGTCAGTGTGTGTCAGTGTCCGTCAGTGCGTGTCAGTGTGTCAGTGCGTGTCAGTGTGCATCAGTTTGTGTCAGTGTGCGTCAGTGTCTGTCAGTGCGTGTCAGTGCGCGTCAGTTTGTGTCAGTGCATGTCAGTGTGTCAGTGTGCGTCAGTTTGTGTCAGTGTCAGTGCGTGTCAGTGTCCGTCAGTGCGTGTCAGTGTGTCAGTGTGCGTCAGTGCGTGTCAGTTTGTGTCAGTGCGTGTCAGTGTGCGTCTGTGCGTGTCAGTGTGCGTCAGTTTGTGTCAGTGCGTATCAGTGTGTGTCAGTGTCCGTCAGTGCGTGTCAGTGTGCATCAGTTTGTGTCAGTGTGCGTCAGTGTCCGTCAGTGCGTGTCAGTGCGCATCAGTGTGTCAGTGCGTGTCAGTGTGCGTCTGTGCGTGTCAGTGTGCGTCAGTTTGTGTCAGTGCGTATCAGTGTGTGTCAGTGTCAGTCCGTGTCAGTGTCCGTCAGTGCGTGTCAGTGTGCATCAGTTTGTGTCAGTGTGCGTCAGTGCGTGTCAGTGTCCGTCAGTGCATGTCAGTGTCAGCGTGTCAGTGTGTCAGTGTGTGTCAGTTTCAGTGCATCAGTGTCAGTGCGTGGTCAGTGTCAGTGCGTGTCAGTGTCAGTGCGTGTCAGTTTCAGTGCATCAGTGTCAGTGCGTGTCAGTGCACGTCAGTTTGTGTCAGTGCGTATCAGTGTGTGTCAGTGTCCGTCAGTGCATGTCAGTGTGCATCAGTTTGTGTCAGTGTGCGTCAGTGCGTGTCAGTGTCCATCAGTGCGTGTCAGTGCGCGTCAGTTTGTGTCAGTGCATGTCAGTGTGTCAGTGTGCGTCAGTTTGTCAGTGTCAGTGCGTGTCAGTGTGTGTCAGTGTCCGTCAGTGCGTGTCAGTGTGTCAGTGCGTGTCAGTGTGCATCAGTTTGTGTCAGTGTGCGTCAGTGCGTGTCAGTGTCCGTCAGTGCGTGTCAGTGCGCATCAGTTTGTGTCAGTGCGTGTCAGTGTGCGTCTGTGCGTGTCAGTGTGCGTCAGTTTGTGTCAGTGCGTATCAGTGTGTGTCAGTGTCAGTCCGTGTCAGTCCGTGTCAGTGTCCGTCAGTGCGTGTCAGTGTGCATCAGTTTGTGTCAGTGTGCGTCAGTGCGTGTCAGTGTCCGTCAGTGCATGTCAGTACGCGTCAGTACGCGACAGTTTGTGTCAGTGCATGTCAGTGTGTCAGTGTGCGTCAGTGTCAGTGTGTGTCAGTGTCAGTGTGTGTCAGTGTCCGTCAGTGCATGTCAGTTTATGTCAGTGTCCATCAGTGCATGTCAGTGTCAGTGTGTCAGTGTCAGTGTGTGTCTGTGCGTGTCAGTGTGCGTGTCAGTCGTGTCAGTGTCAGTGCGTCAGTGTCAGTGCGTGTCAGTGTGCGTCAGTTTGTGTCAGTGCGTGTTAGTGTGTGTCAGTGTGTGTCAGTTTCAGTGCGTGTCAGTGTGCGTCAGTTTGTGTCAGTGTGCGTCTGTGCATGTCAGTGTGCATCAGTGCGTGTCAGTGTCTGTCAGTGCGTGTCAGTGTGAGTCAGTTTGTGTCAGTGTGTGTCAGTGTGCGTCAGTGTCAGTCCGTGTCAGTGTCCGTCAGTGCGTCAGTGCGCGTCAGTTTGTGTCAGTGCATGTCAGTGTGCATCAGTTTGTGTCAGTGCGCGTCAGTGCGTGTCAGTGTCCGTCAGTGCGTGTCAGTGCGCGTCAGTTTGTGTCAGTGCGTGTCAGTGTGTCAGTGTGCGACAGTTTGTGTCAGTGCGTGTCAGTGTGTCAGTGCGTGTCAGTGTCCGTCAGTGCGTGTCAGTGTGCGTCAGTGCATGTCAGTGCGTGTCAGTGCGTGTCAGTGAGCGTCTGTGCATGTCAGTGCGCGTCAGTTTGTGTCAGTGCGTGTCAGTGTGTGTCAGTGTCAGTGCGTGTCAGTGTGCGTCAGTTTGTGTCAGTGCGTGTTAGTGTGTGTCAGTGTGTGTCAGTTTCAGTGCGTGTCAGTGTGCGTCAGTTTGTGTCAGTGTGCGTCTGTGCATGTCAGTGTGCATCAGTGCGTGTCAGTGTCTGTCAGTGCGTGTCAGTGTGAGTCAGTTTGTGTCAGTGTGTGTCAGTGTGCGTCAGTGTCAGTCCGTGTCAGTGTCCGTCAGTGCGTCAGTGCGCGTCAGTTTGTGTCAGTGCATGTCAGTGTGCATCAGTTTGTGTCAGTGTGCGTCAGTGCGTGTCAGTGTCCGTCAGTGCGTGTCAGTGTCCGTCAGTGCGTGTCAGTGTGCATCAGTTTGTGTCAGTGCATGTCAGTGTGCATCAGTTTGTGTCAGTGTCAGTGCGTGTCAGTGTGTCAGTGTCAGTGCGTGTCAGTGTCCGTCAGTGCGTGTCAGTGTGCGTCAGTGCATGTCAGTGCGCGTCTGTGCGTGTCAGTTTGTGTCAGTGCGCGTCAGTGCGTGTCAGTGTCCGTCAGTGCGTGTCAGTGCGCGTCAGTTTGTGTCAGTGCGTGTCAGTGTGTCAGTGTGCGACAGTTTGTGTCAGTGCGTGTCAGTGTGTCAGTGCGTGTCAGTGTCCGTCAGTGCGTGTCAGTGTGCGTCAGTGCATGTCAGTGCGTGTCAGTGAGCGTCTGTGCATGTCAGTGCGCGTCAGTTTGTGTCAGTGCGTGTCAGTGTGTGTCAGTGTCAGTGCGTGTCAGTGTGCATCAGTTTGTGTCAGTGTGCGTGTCAGTGTCCGTCAGTGCGTGTCAGTGCGTGTCAGTTTGTGTCAGTGCGTGTCAGTGTCAGTGCGTGTCAGTGTCAGCGTGTCAGTGTGTCAGTGTCTGTGTGTCAGTTTCAGTGCATCAGTGTCAGTGCGTGTCAGTGTCAGTGCGTGTCAGTTTCAGTGCGTGTCAGTTTCAGTGCGTGTCAGTGTGCGTCAGTGCGTGTCAGTGCGCGTCAGTTTGTGTCAGTGCGTATCAGTGTGTGTCAGTGTCAGTGCGTGTCAGTGTGCATCAGTTTGTGTCAGTGTGCGTCAGTGCGTGTCAGTGTCCATCAGTGCGTGTCAGTGTGCGTCAGTTTGTATCAGTGTCAGTGCGTGTCAGTGTGTGTCAGTGTCAGTGCGTGTCAGTGTCCGTCAGTGCGTGTCAGTTTGTGTCAGTGCGTGTCAGTGTCAGTGCGTGTCAGTGTGTCAGTGTCAGTGCGTGTCAGTGTGTCAGTTTCAGTGCATCAGTGTGCATCAGTCCGTGTCAGTGTCCGTCAGTGCGTGTCAGTGCGCGTCAGTTTGTGTCAGTGCATGTCAGTGTGCATCAGTTTGTGTCAGTGTGCGTCAGTGCGTGTCAGTGTCCGTCAGTGCGTGTCAGTGTCAGCGTGTCAGTGTGTCAGTGTGTGTCAGTTTCAGTGCATCAGTGTCAGTGCGTGTCAGTGTCAGTGCGTGTCAGTGTCAGTGCGTGTCAGTTTCAGTGCATCAGTGTCAGTGCGTGTCAGTGCACGTCAGTTTGTGTCAGTGCGTATCAGTGTGTGTCAGTGTCAGTGCGTGTCAGTGTGCATCAGTTTGTGTCAGTGTGCGTCAGTGCGTGTCAGTGTCCATCAGTGCGTGTCAGTGCGCGTCAGTTTGTGTCAGTGCATGTCAGTGTGTCAGTGTGCGTCAGTTTGTGTCAGTGTCAGTGCGTGTCAGTGTGTGTCAGTGTCCGTCAGTGCGTGTCAGTTTGTGTCAGTGCGTGTCAGTGTCAGTGCGTGTCAGTGTGTCAGTGTGTGTCAGTTTCAGTGCATCAGTGTCAGTGCGTGTCAGTGTCAGTGCGTGTCAGTTTCAGTGCGTGTCAGTGTGCGTCAGTTTGTGTCAGTGTGCGTCTGTGCGTGTCAGTGTGCATCAGTGCGTGTCAGTGTCCGTCAGTGCGTGTCAGTGTGCGTCAGTGTGTATCAGTGTGCGTCTGTGCGTGTCAGTGTGCGTCAGTGTGTGTCAGTGCGTATCAGTGTGTCAGTGTCAGTCCGTGTCAGTGCGTGTCAGTGTGTGTCAGTGTCCGTCAGTGCGTGTCAGTGTGTCAGTGCGTGTCAGTGTGCATCAGTTTGTGTCAGTGTCCGTCAGTGCGCGTCAGTGTCCGTCAGTTTGTGTCAGTGCATGTCAGTGTGTCAGTGTGCGTCAGTTTGTGTCAGTGTCAGTGCGTGTCAGTGCGCGTCTGTGCGTGTCAGTGCGTGTCAGTGCGTGTCAGTGCGTCAGTGCGTCAGTGTCAGTGCGTGTCAGTGTGCGTGCGTGTCAGTGTGCGTCAGTTTGTGTCAGTGCGTGTCAGTGTCAGTGTGTGTCAGTGCCGGTGTCAGTGCGTGTCAGTGTGTCTGTGCGTGTCAGTGTGTCTGTGCATGTCAGTGCGCGTGTCAGTGTGTGTCAGTGCGTTTCAGTGTGTGTCAGTGCGTGTCAGTGTGTTTCAGTGTCAGTGCGTTTCAGTGTCAGTGTCAGTGTCAGTGCATGTCAGTGTGTGTCAGTGCGTGTCAGTGTGTGTCAGTGTGTGTCAGTGTCAGTGCGTGTCAGTGTGTGTCAGTGTCAGTGTCAGTGTCAGTGCGTGTCAGTCTGTGCCAGTGCGTGTCAGTGCGTGTCAGCGCAGCACTGCACAGTCTCACACTGAACTCAGTGACCCGCCGACGAGCTGAATCCGGTGCTGGAAAAGGTAACGTGCAGCGCTCAGAGTGAGAGCACAGCAGAACTGACGGACACTGGCCACAACAAAACCACCAATACTTTCTCCACAGAAAAAAACATCAGAATGAGCAGTGGCTTATATCTTCATGTGATGCAAGAAATGGCAAACTGACATCTTCACTTATACACCCCACACCTCTCTCTCTATTTCTGGAAATGTCTGATGGATGTGTATTGTGATGGCTGGAAAGGAAAAGCACCCAAAAAAAAGGAAAACACACAATAATAAGCAGTTTTATGATAATACAGTCTATGAAGCCTCTATACAATAGGTATTATTAATGCATTCAAAATGCATTTTAAATAACTCTAACCACAGTTATAATAAATTATATTAACTTCCTATTGTTTGGTAAATGGTATAATACATTAAAACCAATGATCAACATTAACCTCCTATACTTCATCATGTGTTATCTTTAACCCCTGGTCAATTCAGTCAATTTAGACAGATTATATTATTATTATTATTATTATTATTATTATTATTATTATTATTAATATTTTACTTCATTAAAATCATAAGAAATGTGTGTGGCACTTGCTATGAACTCTAAAAACTAAATAGTCTTAAAAACACTTGTGATGTACTTGGTCAACACGGGGCTTAGGTAATGAGCTGGAAATGTACAATCTACAAATCAGCAATAATAAAGGAATCATGGATAATATCTAAATATATATCCAAATGAAAAACCTAATGAAAGTAATTATGTCTGAAAATACTAAATGGTGCATCATCATTTAGAGGTGAATATAATCTAGTACCATGAAATCCCCTAAAAATACAAATATTATTGAAACAAAACATAGCACATTCATTTCATTTAAAAATGCTCTACTTATTGTCTTCGTTGTGTTTTGACCGCTGAGATCAAGTGGAGTAAGTGGAGTATAACTGTTGTTTATTGATGGATTCAAAAAATTATTTATTCTAGTATCGCTTTTATTATAATAAATAAATAAATAATACATTTACAATAATACATTGCAAAAAAAAAAAAAAAAAAAAACACGCAGACGCTGTCTAATTAGAAATGAATATTATTGAAATAATGAAGATCAAACATTCTATCATAAATAAATAAATACTTTAATTTATGTACTTATTTACTAACTTTTTCAATAAATAAATTATAAATTGATAAATAAAATAATTTACAATGTTTAGTATTTTTATACCATGTTAAATAAATAAATAAATAAATAAATAAATAATACATTAATTTTATTTATTTACCTTAGTGAAATAAATGATCAAAATAAAACCATTTATTTTAGTATTGTTTAGATGGTTGTTTATACATAGCTACTTAAATAAATAAACAAATATTATTATTTCTTTTTATTTATGAATTGAAAATAAAGTAATTTACACTCTAAAAAATGCTGGGTTAAAAACAACCCAATAACCAATAACTGGGTTAGTCCATTTTCAACCCAACTTTGGCTGTTTTTAACCCAGCATTTTTTAGAGTGCATATATTTAACATATTATGATGTGCTATGAGGCATTATGAATACCTTCACAAAACATTGCATATACAGGCTTCATGGAAAGTGATTTATTCCTGTTTGGAGATCAATCATCAAGAGAAACAGATGTGAGAATAGCAGCAGGCAGAAGATTGAACTGTCAGAAACGCCATTTCCTTTGAACCGTTTGTCTGATTGTGTGCAAACACAGAATATTTGCAAAGCTGAGGGTGAATTTAAAGGCAGTCTTAACCAATAGATGATGAAGAAACAGCACGCAAACGCCCAGAGCACACACACCCCCTCGGCTCTAACTTTATGACTTCTTTCTAAGCCTGTAATGCGGTCTGCACAGTCCAAACAGCGGGGCGATGTTATCGGTCTCAGACGCCGTACAGACATAATCGTCTCCCTTCAGGCCACCTCGATCTGCCTTCATTTCATGCCAGATAACCAGCTGGAGTCACGACGGCACACCTGAGATTCCCCTCGCTCACTTTAAATAGCTGTGCTCTCTGAGCTGAAGCCAGCGCATGAGCACAGGCACTCCGCACCAGCCTCTATCAGCACTGCTCATCAGCAGCTTCAGGAAGTCAAACTGGATATTAAATCAACAGTCATTTTCCATGGAGTTTGCAATTTATGTAACACTGATCACACATAAATACAGTTTGAAACCATCTCTAGCAATACATATAATAATCATCAAAGTAAAGCAATTTGCGAACACGCAGAAGCCGTCTAATTAGAAATTAATATTATTGTAAAAAAATAAATAAAGATTAAACATTCTATCCTAAATAAATAAATACTTTAATTTATTTATGTACTTATATACTAACTTAACTGTTTCAATAAATAAATTATAAATTGATAAATAAAATACAAGGATAAATAAATCATACATTCATTTTATTTATTTACTTAATTTATTTAGTGAAATAAATTATTAAAATAAAACAATTTATTTTAGTATTGTTTTGATGTTTGTTTATACACAGCTACTTAAAAATATTATTTTTTAATTTATTTTTTTATTATTATTATTATTATTATTAAAAATTAAGTAATTTACTCTAGTATTGCTTTTATGATGGATGGATGGATGGATGGATGGATAATTACTGATAATCGTGATATTAACAAAAGCCCTGTATGAGTAATTTTAATCCTGTGTGAAATGGTTTATTGCAGTCTGAATACAATCATGACATTATAAGTAATAATACCATTAACTATAGCAAAAATATGATAATTACACCAAACTGACATTCCATTTAGTCAATTTACCCATTTCCTCGAATAAGCTTTATATCATATACAGTATATAAATGATTTATTGATTTGTGCTGTTGTGCAAACATCTAGATGTACATCTGATCTGATCTGCGGTCAGTTAGTAATGTCAAAGCGCCAGCGCTGTCAGAAGCTGAATGAGGTTACAGCCGTTTTAGCAGGACGAACTTTCCGCTTGTTCAGCATGTAATATTTTCACACTCGTTTAGCTCTGATAATTAGACTGTTTGGATTCTGCCTCAGGAATTACAGCTGGAGAGCTTTTAACAATGTTCTCAAGGCCAGATAATCCAGCTATGGCTCTCTCTCTCTCTCTCTCTCTCTCTCTCTCTCTCTCTCTCTCTCTCTCTCTCTCTCTCTCTCTCTCTCTCTCTCTCTCTCTCTCTCTCTCTCTCTCTCTCTCTCTCTCTCTCTCTCTCTCTGTCTCTGTCTCTGTCTCTCTCTCTCTCTCTCGCTCTCTCGCTCTCTCTCTCTCTCTCGCTCTCTCTCTACAGAGAGTTAATAAAATCCATGTTTTTCATAATGAGTCATTTGAACTACATTTCTTTGGGAATCTCTGACATCAAAGTGAAAATGCTTTTATGCTTAATGGGTGAAGAAGAAGAGCCATTAGTCATTTCTGAATGCTGGAATATTCAGATAATATTCAAAGTCATTCAGAAAAGCTGATATAGATCTGATATTATGCAGGAATGCCACCAGATATGTCAAATATGGGAGCAAAAATGTAGTGTCCCTGTAGTGAATTCTTCTGAATTAATGTAATAATTATACTATATATATATATATATATATATATATATATATATATATATATATATATATATATATATATATATATATATATATATATATATACACACATACACATACACACACTAAAGGATTATTAGGAACACCATACTAATACTGTGTTTGACCCCCTTTCGCCTTCAGAACTGCCCTAATTCTAAAATCAAATCAAAATCAAATCACCTTTATTTCTATAGCGCTTTTAACAAGTCCAATTGTTTCAAAGCAGCTTCACATTGTTAACAGGAAAATAATGCAACAGAATTTGTACAGCCGTTCTGGTGAAACGGTGATGTTATCCAGCTAATTTCAAGTATCATATAGCGTCAATGCGGGCAGATCGGTAATATAGATGAGATTTAGGTGTCCCCAACTGAGCAAGCCAAAAGCCAGAGGCAACGGTGGCAAGGAACCAAAACTCCTTCAGGACCAGAATGGAGAAAAAAACCTTGGGAGAAACCAGGCTCAGTCGGGGTGCCAGTTCTCCTCTGGCCGACGAACAAACAGTGTATGATTATAATTCTGGCAACATAGCAGGTCTTAATTCATATTAGGCAAACAGATATATTATATTTATATAAATATATATAATTCTACGTGGCATTGATTCAACAAGGTGCTGAAAGCATTCTTTAGAAATGTTGGCCCATATTGATAGGATAGCATCTTGCAGTTGATGGAAATTTGTGGGATGCACATCCAGGGCACGAAGCTCCCGTTCCACCACATCCCAAAGATGCTCTATTGGGTTGAGATCTGGTGACTGTGGGAGCCATTTTAGTACAGTGAACTCATTGTCATGTTCAAGAAACCAATTTGAAATGATTCAAGCTTTGTGACATGGTGCATTATCCTGCTGGAAGTAGCCATCAGAGAATGGGTACATGGTGGTCATAAAGGGATGGACATGGTCAGAAACAATGCTCAGGTAGGCCGTGGCATTTAAACGATGTCCAATTGTCACTAAGGGGCCTAAAGTGTGCCAAGAAAACATCCCCCACACCATTACACCACCACCACCAGCCTGCACAGTGGTAACAAGGCATGATGGATCCATGTTCTCATTCTGTTTACACCAAATTCTGACTCTACCATCTGAATGTCTCAACAGAAATCGAGACTCATCAGACCAGGCAACATTTTTCCAGTCTTCAACTGTCCAATTTTGGTGAGCTTGTGCAAATTGCAGCCTCTTTTTCCTATTTGTGGTGGAGATGAGTGGTACCCGGTGGGGTCTTCTGCTGTTGTAGCCCATCCGTCTCAAGGTTGTGCGTGTTGTGGCTTCACAAATGCTTTGCTGCATACCTCGGTTGTAACGAGTGGTTATTTCAGTCAAAGTTGCTCTTCTATCAGCTTGAATCAGTCGGCCCATTCTCCTCTGACCTCTAGCATCAACAAGGCATTTTCGCCCACAGGACTGCCGCATACTGGATGTTTTTCCCTTTTCACAGCATTCTTTGTAAACCCTAGAAATGGTTGTGCATGAAAATCCCAGTAACTGAGCAGATTGTGAAATACTCAGACCGGCCCGTCTGGCATCAACAACCATGCCACGCTCAAAATTGCTTAAATCACCTTTCTTTCCCATTCTGACATTCAGTTTGGAGTTCAGGAGATTGTCTTGACCAGGACCACTCCCCTAAATGCATTGAAGCAACTGCCATGTGATTGGTTGATTAGACAATTGCATTCATGAGAAATTGAACAGGTGTTCCTAACAATCCTTTAGGTGAGTGAGTGTATATATATATATATATATATATATATATATATATATATATATATATATATATATATAATATATATATAAATAATTGTATATATTGTAATATACACCGATCAGGCATAACATTATGAAGTGAATAACACTGATGATCTCTTCCTCACGGCTCCTGTTAGTGGGTGGGATATATTAGGCAGCAAGTGAACATTTTGTCCTCAAAGTTGATGTGTTAGAAGCAGGAAAAATGGGCAAGCGTAAGGATTTGAGTGAGTTTGACAAGGGCCAAATTGTGATGGCTAGACGACTGGGTCAGAGCATCTCCAAAACTGCAGCTCTTGTGGGGTGTTCCCGGTCTGCAGTGGTCAGGATCTATCAAAAGTGCTCCAAGGAAGGAACAGTGGTGAACCGGCCACAGGGTCATGGGCGGCCAAGGCTCATTGATGCACGTGGGGAGCGAAGGCTGGCCCGTGTGGTCCGATCAAACAGACGAGCTACTGGAGCTCAAACTGCTCAAGAAGTTAATGCTGGTTCTGATAGAAAGGTGTCAGAATACACAGAGCATCTCAGTTTGTTGCGTATGGGGCAGCATAGCCGCTGACCAGTCAGGGTGCCCATGCTGACCCCTGTCCACCGCCGAAAGCACCAACAGTGGCACGTGAGCATCAGAACTGGACCACGGAGCAATGGAAGAAGGTGGCCTGGTCTGATCAATCACGTGTTCTTTTACATCACGTGGATGGCCGTGTGCGTGTGCGTGGCTTCCCTGGGGAACACATGGCACCAGGAGGCACTATGGGAAGAAGGAGAGCCGGCGGAGGCAGTGTGATGTTTTGGGCAATGTTCTGCTGGGAAACCTTGGGTCCTGCCATCCATGTGGATGTTACTTTGACACGTACCACCTACCTAAGCATTGTTGAGACCATGTACACCCTTTCATGGAAACGGTATTCCCTGGTGGCTGTGGCTCTTCCAGCAGGATAATGCTCCTGCCACAAAGCACAAATGCTTCAGGAATGGTTTGAGGAGCACAACAATGAGTTTGAGGTGTTGACTTGGCCTCCAAATTCCCCAGATCTCAATCCAGTCGAGCATCTGTGGGATGTGCTGAACAAACAAGTCCAATCCATGGAGGCCTCACCTCGCAACTTACAGGACTTAAAGGATCTGCTGCTAACATCTTGGTGCCCGATACCACAGCACAACTTCAGGGGTCTAGTGGAGTCCATGCCTCGACGGGTCAGGAGGACCAACACAATATTAGGTCATAATGTTATGCATGATCATTATATATATACACACTCACCTAAAGGATTATTAGGAGCACCATACTAATACTGTGTTTGACCCCCTTTCGCCTTCAGAACTGCCTTAATTCTACGTGGCATTGATTCAACAAGGTGCTGAAAGCATTCTTTAAAAATGTTGGCCCATATTGATAGGATAGCATCTTGCAGTTGATGGAGATTGGTGGGATGCACATCCAGGGCATGAAGCTCCCGTTCCACCACATCCCAAAGATGCTCTATTGGGTTGAGATCTGGTGACTGTGGGGGCCATTTTAGTACAGTGAACTCATTGTCATGTTCAAGAAACCAATTTGAAATGATTCGAGCTTTGTGACATGGTGCATTATCCTGCTGGAAGTAGCCATCAGAGAATGGGTACATGGTGGTCATAAAGGGATGGACATGGTCAGAAACAATGCTCAGGTAGGCCGTGGCATTTAAACGATGCCCAATTGGCATTAAGGGGCCTAAAGTGTGCCAAGAAAACATCCCCCACACCATTACACCACCACCACCAGCCTGCACAGTGGTAACAAGGCATGATGGATCCATGTTCTCATTCTGTTTACACCACATTCTGACTCTACCATCTGAATGTCTCAACAGAAATCGAGACTCATCAGACCAGGCAACATTTTTCCAGTCTTCAACTGTCCTATTGTGGTGAGCTCGTGCAAATTGTAGCCTCTTTTTCCTATTTGTAGTGGAGATGAGTGGTGCCCGGTGGGGTCTTCTGCTGTTGTAGCCCATCCGTCTCAAGGTTGTGCGTGTTGTGGCTTCACAAATGCTTTGCTGCATACCTCGGTTGTAACGAGTGGTTATTTCAGTCAAAGTTGCTCTTCTATCAGCTTGAATCAGTCGGCCCATTCTCCTCTGACCTCTAGCATCAACAAGGCATTTTCGCCCACAGGACTGCCGCACACTGGATGTTTTTCCCTTTTCACACCATTCTTTGTAAACCCTAGAAATGGTTGTGCGTGAAAATCCCAGTAACTGAGCAGATTGTGAAATACTCAGACCGGCCCGTCTGGCACCAACAACCATGCCACGCTCAAAATTGCTTAAATCACCTTTCTTTCCCAATAATCCTAATAATCCTTTAGGTGAGTGTATATATATATATATATATATATATATATATATATATATATATATATATATATATATATATATATTATTATTATTTTCTGTCTTTACCATAAATATCACTGAAAGCCCTGTTGAACTCAGCATCTGTATGATCCGCCTGTGCTCTGTGTAAATTGCAAAAGTTACATCGTAATATCTCCATAAATATTGCATTAAGCACCACTTGAGATAACTGTATGATCCTTCTGTGCTCTATTCATGGCAAATCAATTTAAAGAGACCCACCACCAGCGATTCATAGCCCACAATATACTAAAGAGGCATTAGAGCCGCAATAATGTCTCAGAAGAGCCCAGAGAAGAAAAACCTCAATAAAGTGAGCTTGAATGTGATTCAGAAGCGGAAGGAAAGCCAACAGGGACCCCAGAGAGAGCCATCAATACAGCTGACACACATCTAACGCTGTGCTTGTTAGCGTAAGAGCAGAGAGCAGACTGTGGGATCGTGAAGAAGAGCTTGCCTGAGTGAAGTCCTGCTCTACCTATCCTGATGGACAGCTCCTCCTCCTCCTCATCCTCACACAGGCCGGCCATAGAGCTCTTCTTCTTCTCTTTAGCCAGTTTGCCATCAGACGACAGCGCCAGAGCCGTATGAGGGTCCGTCACGACGCCCTGCAAAATGGATAAATATAAACACATTCCAAATAGCATTGAATTGTGAACTATTCAGTGAGATCTCATCTTTAATAAAAGCCCATATCTGACAAAGTGCCTTTCAAAGCC
Source organism: Paracanthobrama guichenoti (assembly GCA_018749465.1). Lineage (NCBI taxonomy): Eukaryota > Metazoa > Chordata > Actinopteri > Cypriniformes > Gobionidae > Paracanthobrama > Paracanthobrama guichenoti. The sequence continues at coordinate 22,142,989 of CM031954.1, forward strand.
TTACCATTTGAAAGCCTTGCACCTTGTGCTTTTGCTTTTCAAACATTATTAATGCCATAGTCTGACACCATTTGTCTAGATGTCAACCAAGAAAATATCTACACAAACAAAATGCCAATAGGGGTTCAGTCACTGATATCGACCTACATATATTTGTCTTTAGAAAAAGATTAGCTTTTGAAAACAGAAGCACGGTGAAATTGCAGGCATCCATTTCAGAGCTGCCATTAATGAAGATCCTCGGGCTGTTGCATTCGCTCTGAATAAGTAAAAGCAAAGAGAGATGTGACATTAAGAAGTCACATTACCAGGGGGGAAAATCTATAGCAAAACAAAAACACGCTAGGCTGAATAATGGATGACACCGCGTTCACCGTTTCTTTACATTCAACAAACCTTTTAATAAGATGATCAAATAAATTCATTTCTCACACTGTACGAATGAGTCCCATTTAAAACAGAAAAAATGCTGCCTAATTCTACTCTGCAAACCAGCTCAACTTTGCTGTATTTATGTGGCTTCACTGAATGCTGCCCAGCACTGCTGCAAGTAGACCTCACCTCAAAGCAAACACCTTAATAACATCTCAGGGTTCACTCTGATGCATGTGGAGAGCCGGTGAACTGGGAGAAAGAGGCAACCCATGATGGAGTCACATTATGAGCAGATGAGCGTAACTGCAGGCAAAAACAGCTTCTGTTCTGAAACTGCACAATGTGTCGCTTCCATTAGAGTGAAGTGTTTCTGATATTGATTGTTTGCTCTTTATGGCTACGCTCTAAAAAATCTTGGGTTATTTTTTATACCCAAATCCTGGATTGAGCCTTTTGGGTGATTTTTTCAGTGTTTGGGTAGTTTTTGTGTTACTCAGATCCCGGGTCAGACGTAACAACCCAGCGTTTGGGTAGTTTTTGTGTTACTCAGATCCCGGGTTAGACGTAACAACCCAGCGTTTGGGTAGTTTTTGTGTTACTCAGATCCCGGGTTAGACGTAACAACCCAGCGTTTGGGTAGTTTTTGTGTTATGCAGATCCCGGGTCAGACGTAACAACCCAGCGTTTGGGTAGTTTTTGTGTTACTCAGATCCCGGGTCAGACGTAACAACCCAGCGTTTGGGTAGTTTTTGTGTTACTCAGATCCCGGGTCAGACGTAACAACCCAGCGTTTGGGTAGTTTTTGTGTCACTCAGATCCCGGGTCAGACGTAACAACCCAGCATTTGGGTAGTTTTTGTGTTACTCAGATCGTAGGTAAAGAAAAAAAAAAAAAAAGTTTTATGTATCAAGGAATAATACAAAAAATAATAATAAATAGTTTTTAGAAATATTGAAATAATAACAGTCATATAATAATAATAATTATTATTATTATTACCATTTAATGTAATAAATATATACCTTTTTATGCACAATCTCCCACTTTCCATTGTCTGCATTATCTATGCATTTTTCCTGTCAATATGGGTCAACAACACATATGACGATAACATACATATATTAACATTATTATAAATACTGTCATATCTTGCATTCACTTGAACGAACGAACGAACGAACGGAGACTGCAGGGCGGCTTCCAATAGACTCACATCAATAGTGACTCTCATTTAAAGGCTCTGCCTGAAGACGCAAATAAATCAATAACAGCTCTTTCAGGCAATCCAGGGAAGTCAAAAGCCTCTCATCTCTAAAATCTAATATGAAGGAAATGCCAATGTCACCACCACCGGTGAAAGAATATCAGAAATTCACTAAAAGCAAAGTTCTGTATTGAACTCAAGCACTGAAGAGCCCAATATAGATATAATCTCAATAATCAAAACAGCAGAACATTCTGTGCGGCAGAGACTGAATTATAACTGCGATAGGGTGCTTCAACATACTTCTGATTGACATATGCATATATACACACACCTAAAGGATTATTAGGAGCACCATACTAATACTGTGTTTGACCCCCTTTCTCCTTCAGAACTGCCTTAATTCTACGTGGCATTGATTCAACAAGGTGCTGAAAGCATTCTTTAGAAATGTTGGCCCATATTGATAGGATAGCATCTTGCAGTTGATGGAGATTTGTGGGATGCACATCCAGGGCACGAAGCTCCCGTTCCACCACATCCCAAAGATGCTCTATTGGGTTGAGATCTGGTGACTGTGGGGGCCATTTTAGTACAGTGAACTCATTGTCATGTTCAAGAAACCAATTTGAAATGATTCGAGCTTTGTGACATGGTGCATTATCCTGCTGGAAGTAGCCATCAGAGAATGGGTACATGGTGGTCATAAAGGGATGGACATGGTCAGAAACAATGCTCAGGTAGGCCGTGGCATTTAAACGATGCCCAATTGGCACTAAAGGGCCTAAAGTGTGCCAAGAAAACATCCCCCACACCATTACACCACCACCACCAGCCTGCACAGTGGTAACAAGACATGATGGATCCAAGTTCTCATTCTGTTTACGGCAAATTCTGACTCTACCATCTGAATGTCTCAACAGAAATCGAGACTCATCAGACCAGGCAACATTTTTCCAGTCTTCAATTGTCCAATTTTGGTGAGCTCGTGCAAATTGTAGCCTCTTTTTCCTGATTGTAGTGGAGATGAGTGGTACCTGGTGGGGTCTTCTGCTGTTGTAGCCCATCCGCCTCAAGGTTGTGCGTGTTGTGGCTTCACAAATGCTTTGCTGCATACCTCGGTTGTAACGAGTGGTTATTTCAGTCAAAGTTGCTCTTCTATCAGCTTGAATCAGTCGGCCCATTCTCCTCTGACCTCTAGCATCAACAAGGCATTTTCGCCCACAGGACTGCCCCATACTGGATGTTTTTCCCTTTTCACACCATTCTTTGTAAACCCTAGAAATGGTTGTGCGTGAAAATCCCAGTAACTGAGCAGATTGTGAAATACTCAGACCGGCCCGTCTGGCACCAACAACCATGCCACGCTCAAAATTGCTTAAATCACCTTTCTTTCCCATTCTGACATTCAGTTTGGAGTTCAGGAGATTGTCTTGACCAGGACCACACCCCTAAATGCATTGAAGCAACTGCCATGTGATTGGTTGATTAGATAATTGCATTAATGAGAAATTGATCAGGTGTTCCTAATAATCCTTTAGGTGAGTGTATATATATGCAGTGCAATCATGCATCATCAGTCAAACTAACACATAATCAGTCACCGCATTGAATATCATCTGCAGTATGTGAGCATTTGAGTGTGTTTGATCAATAATTCAATAATTCAGAAACTAATGCATCAAACGTTCATATCAATAAAATGTAAGGATATATTGGCAAAGCAGCATTGGTTATCATCAGAAACTGATGGTGAAGCATGTTCTTTTTTCAAATGCTTTCTCCTATGTTAGTATGATATGCAGAGAAAACTTAAGAAATCACAAAGTCTGAGCAGAGAAGAAAGTGTGTGACCTACAGCAGAACGTCTTTGCTCCTTGTTCCAGATGAAACATGAGTGTAAACATTGATGCGTGTCTTTGAGAACAGCCAATGTGTAAGCTATTAACCTCTTTCACGTCTGAGATAAGATCGACAAAATCTCATCAGCTCGGACCCTACGACCAAACACACACATTCACATACACACACACACAGAGAGAGAGAGAGAGAGAGAGAGAGAGAGAGATGAAGGGCACTAAGGTAACGGAGCAAAACAAGGTACCATTACACTGTTTTTGCTACAGATATGAGATCAGTCTATGTATGAAGAGACAAAACGAGCACCTAAATAAGAGAAAAACATGAGTGTGATTGTGTTTTAGAGTCATTTCAATAATCGTGGCAGGTTCTCAGCTGGTACAAGATGTTCAGAAGCGTGTCACTGTGACGTAAAAGGCAGCCGACAGGGAAAAACATACGTCGTCTTAACACTTTTAGGAGTCAATTTTCGCAGAAAATAAAGAAAATGCATTTAAAAAGCCACAAAACACCAATTTGTGAATCTTCATGTCAAAGTGCCCTATTATGGTTTTTCAGATATTACCTTTCATGCAGTGTGTAATAGAGCTATTCGTGAATGTAAAAGGTCTGCAAAGTGCATATAAACAGAGTTATTGTCTCTCAAAAGAAAGAAGCGAATCTGAACTGCCTGAAACGAGTCGTCAGTAATTCTAGTCTCTGCTTGAACCTGCGCAGGTTTGTAACTAATTTGCATAATTCCAGTCTATGGTCTTGATTGGCTGAAGCGTCTCTTTACCCCGCCCTCACACACTGTAGTTGTGTCTGAGGCTGGAAGAGTTTGGTTGGTGTTGTTCATGTGGAGAAGACGCTGTTTTCTGCTGCCAAAGCAAATCCACTGATACGGTAAAACCCACGCCATCATTACTGTTCGTATCAGTGTGTCAAGAGCTGAGATTCAGATATGATAATGAGCGTTTGCTTTCTGACCAATCACAACAGACTGGGTCATTTGACCAATCAGAGCAGAGCAGGCTCTCAGAAAGGAGGAGTTTAGAGAGACCGAATCCTTAATCGAAGCGTTTCAGCTGATGTGTATTATGAGAAGAAAGCGTTTTTTGACCTTGTATGCATGTCAACCTGTTATAAGAGACTCCAAAACGAAGAACCTTTAAAATAGCAGATTAGGGCACTTTAAATCTTCAAACTGTGGTCTGAGATCTATAACACTCAAGTTTGTATATATACAGTATGTGAGACATGAGAGTGATTTTATCTCTGCAATTTATTGCTCTTATCCATGTCCTCACAATCTCAGGCCGTTTATTACCGTACGACTGCATTGTCAAATGAGTTCACACAAAAAAAAAAAAAAAAAAAAAAAAAAAAAAAAAAAATCACACTTTATCATTGAAATAACATGTGCAAGCAGTGCCCTCTGTTTTCTAAACGCATCACATTTTCCTCTCAACTAATATATATGTTCAATATTGTATCGACTGATACTGAAGAAACAAGCTTGTGAAACACACCCATAGAAGCTGGACGTCCAGTATTTTACTGGAACACGCGTCGTAACAGAATGATTGCTCAGTTTAATCACAGACGGTGTGTCTGTGCATGGGTGGCAGCGTGCAAGAAATGCATCATGTTTGTCATCATCTGTCCTTTGTTTGTGGGTAAGTTACGAGCGCTGACGTATGAAATCAATCCAAATGACCAAGCCGTTAGCAGAATTTATGGAGGCAGGATACACAGGGATATATCATCACTGACCGCTCTTATCAGTGCTCTATACACCAGATGACACGCACAGGCCGTTCCCACTGGGCCAATGAACACCCTTGTTGTTGACCCTTTGGTTTATTGTTCTTCTTAAAAGGCATCATATCATGAAAAAAATTACGTTTTCATTGTTCCTTTGAAATGGACAAATTTCATATAGGATGTAAACCTACTCTCAGTGGCCCCAAAAAGTATTAGGACAATTTGTGGATAGTTAATGATAGGAAGTCTGTGTGAACTTGAGGAGGACTGACCTTATGCATAGACTAAAATCATCCACAAGCTGGTCAAAGGATTAGTTCACTTCAAAACGAAAATTTCCTGATAATTTGCTCACCCCGATGTCATCCAAGATGTTCATGTCTTTCTTTCTTTTTTCGGCACTGGGTCGGGACTTCAACCTACAACACGCATGACCTTTCCGACGTGATGGCGTCATACGTCGTCAAGAAGCAGAACACCAAAGTTAAGCAATTGTGGTTAAAAGGTTTATAATTTTTTATTTTATAAGAAAATATCCGATGGTTTGTCTAGATCAGACCCTATTCCTCTGGGATCGTGCAGAGCCTCTGAAGCCCTTCCTCTGAAACTGCATTGATTTGGACCTTCAGCCATTGGTTCCCATTGAAGTCCATTATGTGGAGAAAAATCCTAGAATGTTTTCCTCAAAAAACATAATTTCGAAAGAAAGACGATCTTGGATGACATTTTGAAGTGAACTAACTAATCCTTTAAAAGTCATTGCATGCTGCAAGTTACATCAGAACACCAGTAGGTGGCGACACATGGCTGTCTTTATGAATGATTCCTTGTTTCATTCATCAAACCAATTAGTTCAAAAGCACTGATTCATTCAGGAACAAAACAATGCCTTCATGAACAAGTAATTGAGTCATTTACTCAAATTATCTTTTTAAAAAACTGTTTTATTCTAGAACAAAACAAGTGACTATTTATGAGTGTGTCATTGAATCATTCACTCAAATGATTCACTCAAAACCACTGATTCATTTAGGAACAAAATAAGTGACTCTATGGGCCCTATTTTAATGATCTGAGCTCATGGTCTGAAGCTCACGGTGCACTTAGGGCATGTTCAAATCCACCTTTGCTAGTATAACGATGGAAAAACACGGTCGGTGCGTCAGGCACATGGTCTAAAAGGGTTGTCCCTCGTCTCTTAATCAGTCATGGGTGTGTTTTGGCCATAACGTGCAATAAACCAATCACAGTCTCATCTCCCATTCCCTTTAAAAGCCAATTGCACTCATGCCATGGCAGAATTGCTATTTACATGGAGGAATATCGACACCCTCAACCTGACGAGTCAGTTTAAATACATGTGTGTATTGCCACAATTGGTCAAATAATTAGCCCATTTCATTCGTCATTACTGCAAATAGCTAGCTCTGGTACATGCAATGACTATCCATTACGACATGTAGGCATTTTAATTTTATTTTACATATACAATAATAATCTTTTTACATTGTAAGCCTTTTGTTTTTAATATTTGTCTTATTTATGTGCTGCTGCACATCCCTGTGTGTTTAATAAGTAGAGAGTATGCGTGTTGTGCTCCGCCTATAGGCTCATATCACTAACACACCCTTTAAATAACACAGATACTGCACTATTGACTTTAGAGCAGGTTTGTGTTGGTCAATGGTCAGTGGTTTTCAGTTCCTCACAATAGCAGCGCTCCAACAATGCTCCTGAACACACCTGGTGTTCAGACCAGACGCCCATGGGTGAACAGATGCGCCAGTGCGTTTGATATTTAAACACCGTGGAGCTGGACGTGAACATGAGAACTGCGTCCGGCTGACACTAGCAGAACACACTTGCGTTGCGTTGCGTTGCGTCTGGCGTCACATTGGGCCGGGTGTATGATAGGGCCCTTAGGCTTTTAGACTTTCACATCAGACAGTGTTGACTGATAGACTGTTGGTTTTTTGCTTTTTATTTTGGGTTGGTTGCAGGGAGAAATACAATTTCAAAGCAAAGGGACCACATCACTTGAAAATGTATTCTCACTCTGGTGTGAAGAAAGCAAGCTTAGAGACAGCTGGATGACAACAGAATGCTCTCAATGATTGAAAGAGCATGTGTGTGAGAACTGGGGTTTCTCAAGCTCTGCGGATCTGCTGTTGAAAAGATAAGAAAAGAGTCAGAAGGTACACTTTTGAGAACACAACACTAATGTTGTATCCCTTTAAAGGAACAGCAAGAGCCAGTGGACCAATGATCAACAGTTTACAGAAACACTTCATGCACATCCATCCACATGTACGTCTAGATTGGACTCAATGTCTTGCTCCAATCAGCTCAAAGCCTCATTCATTACATGAGCACAATGAGATGTGTTTGATTAGAGTCCACAGCTGGGCTCCCTGAACACTGACAGATGTGCACAGGCATACGAGCTCAGATTAGTGTGTGAATTATGAGTGCTTCAAAGAGAGAGATCCAACAAATGGAGGCGGATTTTACATTGTCATGGATCATCACTGGTGCACAGAATATCTATTAGACATTATCTTCACAGATAAAAGGTAAAGGTGCTAGCATTGTCTGTGACAACCAGTGACAATGCTTCTATTTTCAATTTCTCATTTTATTTATTTCTTAACCTAAAATGAAATACTGCTATTAGCATGACAATCTGACCGATGATCATTCCAGTGTGATTTGAGAATGATCTGCGAATACAAAGAGCATTTTGTCTTTAAATTTGGGCTGCCGAAATTAATGCATTAATGCATGCGCTACATTTTTTTCAGTTTAATGCATTAAAAATATTGAACGCAATTAACGCAACCGTTTTTCCTGTCATCCTAGCGTTACATTATATGATCACGCTCTTATTCATGCAAATGCTTTTAAACCATTCACTCACGATAAGACACAAAAGAGAACGCGCTGTCTGTGAATGTCCTGACTATGACACACACACACACACACCCGTGCACACAGAAAACCGCTTCAGACAGCGCTTGAATGGACAGAAACACAAAATTATGCCAAAATGCCGGTTTTGACGATTATCCTCACAAGCACAGCCTTAAATGTAGTGTTAAATGAGTTGTGAGAAATGGGATGCGTGTCAGATCCGCGTCATGTGCGTCAGCTCTTAAAGTGACAGCAGCCTAATAAACCTGCTGATGTCTGTCATTAAATGTTAATCAAAGAACAAAAGAGGCAGAGAAAATAACTCACTGCTCCTGACTGAATAACTTACAGCTTTAATAAGGATTCATCTATATTTCATTTATAATTTATGCAGTGAGGACTGTGAAGTGCTTGATAACTTTATTCAATTTCTGTATATTTCCTACCTGTAAGCTGAAAATCTTAAAGCACTGTTTGCAAGGTTACATAGTCAAAAACAACGGAAATAATAACTTTTGTGCATTTTGACGGCAATTAAAAATCTGAACCGGTCTGACTGGGCCAATAGAAAAATGAACCCCGATATATTGATAGGCAGGAAATATGACATTTATTATAATGGGTTTACGTGAAGATTGCTTTAAGTAGTTATATTTTTAATTTATAAATGTATAGCTTTCAATTATACTGTAATGCTGAATGGCTTTAACTACTGGCTAAAATAAAAATACATTTCATAAATTCCCAAATATTTAAACATTAAATATAGGCTACTGTCTTTATGTTGTTTTTACATTCATTTGGTGATTAAATGTTAAAGTATTACAACATATTGATTTAATCGCAATTAATTACAGAAAAATGTGCGATTAATTAGTACATTTTTTCAATCGATTGACAGCACTACTTTATCACTATTATGTCACAATTTACAATGATTCTCATTAATTTTTTTAAACTAAATCCATTTTTTTTTTTCAGGTTTAAATCATAGACTGTAAAAAAATATGGACGTAGTGTCCGTGACGTCACCTGTAGGTTTCCAAAGAGCATTTTTGAAGCCTAAAAGCCAGCCGTTGCCATCTTGGCAGCGCATCACCGCGCGTCACTCACGCATAACTGACAATGGGGAAAGCGGCGGGACAGGGGTGGAGCTGAGGGGCCTGGTTGCTGAAACCACGCCCACCTAGCTTGACCATAGTGGCAATCCACCTGTCACTCAAGTGGACACGCCCTTAATTGTGCAGAACTTTAAGGCTTAACCCTTAAAGACCGAGACTATCGTTCTAAAATGATTAATAACTTGTAAACCGCTAATCCAATATGTATGCTGTAAACTGCACCGTAAAGAGGAGAAGCTCTGCTTTATCACATTTCTTGTGATTGATCATTCAGAGGCTCCGTAGTGAGCGTGGACGCGTCATCAAAATATGCAGCACTGATTCGTCAAGGAAACGCATGTGGGTTGCTCCCCTGAACCACAGAACAGAAACAGAAATGATTCGGTTCAGGGTGGTCCCTGTGCCCAGATTCGTTGAAACGGTCATCAACTCAACCAATAAACAGTGTTTGGTCTTTTGAACCACCAATCATGTTTCTCTGAAAAATGAACGTGAAAGTGGGTGTGTATTTGCGTGCATGAAAATAAACGCATGCAGAGTACTCTCTCTCACAGAGCACAGCACACAAAAGACAGTATATTTCTCTATTTGGATGTAGTTTGTGTTTTACACCATTTTCACTCAGTATATTTTCCTCAATTTGTATTTGAGAAGATTATTTGCACCGTTTGTTCATTTACACTCAGTGTATTTTATTGCACGGTTTGTTGTCACAACTTGTTGCATTGTTTGCATTTGTTTTTCATGTTCAAATTATTTTAATTTTTTTGAAGAAGAAAAATGTTTGCTTCAGTGTTCTGTTATTATATAACAATCTTTCTATTTACTTTACTCTCTGAACTTTGTTGGACACATCTACATCATCAGTAAATAAAATACACCTGTTTTCACTCAAAAACACCTAGAATAATATCATAAATGGCTATAACTTGCTGAGGATTGTTACATGTAGACAAAATTTCATCTGGAAGTCTAAAATAACCAAGTCTAACTTTCCAAAGGAAAAGATCCAAACTTCATGAAGTTCTGTTTGAGTTCACAGTAAAAACACGGCATTTTTGCTGTCGTTTTTCTTAAAATTCTATTAAATTTAATCCATTCTCAGACTAAATAAATGTCAAATTAGGACTTTAATGCAAATTATGGCACTTGATGCTGACTGCTAGAATGGGTGAGAAAAACAAAGAAAAGTAGAGGCAAGTCAGGCACCCCAAAAATGTTCTAGGTCTTTAAGGGTTAATGTGATTTAAACGGATGAGTTGTAAAAAAAATTCACCCCCCTCACAGTTCTCATGAAGGGCAAAATTAGCCATATAGACCAAAACCACTTTTGTACCAGGATGTAAACATATTTCTTTTTCTGCTGTAAAGTTGGGCATTTTAACAGGGAGATACAGATTTGACTCCCTTTTGGAGCCGGTCTCAAGTGGCCAGTTGATGAATTGCAGTCTAAGTCACTTCCGTATTGGATTCAAGAGGTTGCCGCTTGGTTTAAATCAGATGTTGAATCCCAGAGTTCCAATTTGACCATTACATTTATGGGTGAATTCCCCAAAAATAGCTAAAATTTCATCCCAAAATCAAAATGTTCCTGACATTTCCTCTGAGTTTCACTTTAATTTATAAGTAATAAGCTCATCTGAAATCTCTATCCTTCATTTTGACACCATCACGGTGTCCTAAAGTGCCTGCTTTTAAGGAATAAGACCTTAGGAATCATTCAACACGAGGTGAATTATGGGCCGAGAGGCGGAGGAGAACATATTATCTTGTTCAGAGAAAGCTATACGCCAGATCTTCAAGATCTCTCATCAATGAGAGATCTCTCTTCCTCTCTTTCATCATCCTCTCTTTCAAGACCAACAAATCTCAATCTCGCCATATTAAATTTCCATTCTCAAAGTGGACATGCCGTCCATCTGTTCAGCTCCCTCTCAACCTTAAAAATCTATTTCACCACCCGCATTTCAAAATGGAGCAGTACACTTAAGGCATGTATTTCTCCGATTTGGAGAGAGTTCTAATGGATTGGTGACCGTGGAGAGACGTATGACCCAAGGCCGTAACCATGTCTTGAACAGGCACTTTTTTTTTTTTGTATAAAGCGTAAAGAAACGGAACAGTGAACGAAATTCTAGGTCTAATTCTAGTTGGAAATAATCATTTTGGGACTATTTGTAAATAATATTTGCATTAATCTGCGTCAAATACATCGTTAGTCTCGAGATTCTTCCCGTTAGTGAATAAATACATAGATCCGCTGTTAACATTTGAATTCCTAGTGGTCTGGTGGTAGAGTTTTTGTAAACCGTGTCGAAGGTTACAGGCTCTAATCCGCCCTCATATAGTTTATTTTCTTCATTAAAATCAAACATGTTCATCAATGATTGTATATTAAGGCTCGAGACGCAAACTCTGACCCAATAAAAGCCGCTCCTGCAGGCCTTTCTGTCAGAAACACACTGGAACTGAAAGCAACTGAGGAGGAATGGAATAAATATAAGATACAGCTTCTCGTTTTCCAGATAACAGCCTCCGAGCTAGACGTGCTGAATGCAGTTTGAAGTCGCTGATCATTGATACACGACATGAAAAGGCCTCTCATATTGGCAATCTTAACAATCTGCATATTTAGACTCCTCCTCTTACAAGTCTTCCATTATTCACATTCTCAGACAGATCCTGAAGCCAGTGAAGTGTGCAGGAAGAAAACAGCAAACACATTTCTTATCCATCACTCAGGAGAATGAATGAAGCGCTGTGGGAAAAATAGAATATGGAGGAAAATGCCCCTTTAAGAACAGACTGCATTCCCTTTTAAATTGTAACATATTTAGAGAGCATGAACAAATATATTAGATAAGTCATCATCTTTATTAAATAAATGGAAGCATTTTTATAACAAAAAAATCCATCCATCCATCCATCACACCATCCATCCATCTTTCTATCCATCCGTCCGTCCGTCCGTCCATCTATCTATCTATCTATCTATCTATCTATCTATCTATCTATCTATCTATCTATCTATCTATCTATCTATCTATCATCATTCATCTATCTATCTATCTATCTATCTATCTATCTATCTATCTATCTATCTATCTATCTATCTATCTATCTATCTATCAGTCCATTCACCATTCAATCTATCCATTCATTCATTCATCCATCCATCCATCCGTCCATCATTCTATCATCCATCCATTCATCACTCAATCCATCCATCCATACATCCATCCATCATTCTTTCTGTCATCCAACCATCCATCCATCCATCATTCTTTCTGTCATCCAACCAACCATCCATCCATCCATCCATCCATCATTCTTTCTGTCATCCAACCAACCATCCATCCATCCATCATCATTCAATCTATCTATCCATCCGATCATTCAATCCATCCATCATCATTCAATCTATCCATCCATCCATCCATCCATCATTCTTTCAATTTGTCATCCATCCATCCATCATCATTCAATCTATATCCATCCATCCATCCATCATCATTCAATCTATCCATCCATCCATCATCATTCTTTCAATTTGTCATCCATCCATCCATCATCATTCAATCTATATCCATCCATCCATCCATCCATCCATCATCATTCAATCTATATATCCATCCATCCATCCATCATCATTCAATCTATATCCATCCATCCATCCATCATCATTCAATCTATCCATCCATCCATCATCATTCTTTCAATTTGTCATCCATCCATCCATCATCATTCATTCAATCTATATCCATCCATCCATCCATCCATCATCATTCAATCTATCCATCCATCCATCATCATCCAATCCATCCATCCATCCATCATCATTCAATCTATCCATCCATCCATCATTCTTTCAATTTGTCATCCATCCATCCATCATCATTCAATCTATCCATCCATCCATCATTCTTTCAATTTGTCATCCATCCATCCATCCATCCATCCATCATCATTCAATCTATATCCATCCATCCATCCATCCATCATCATTCAATCTATATCCATCCATCCATCCATCATCATTCAATCTATCCATCCATCCATCATCATTCTTTCAATTATGTCATCCATCCATCCATCATCATTCAATCTATATATCCATCCATCCATCATCATTCAATCAATCTATCCATCCATCCATCATTCTTTCAATTTGTCATCCATCCATCCATCATCATTCAATCTATATCCATCCATCCATCCATCCATCCATCATCATTCAATCTATCCATCATCATTCTTTCAATTTGTCATCCATCCATCCATCATCATTCAATCTATATCCATCCATCCATCCATCCATCATCATTCAATCTATCCATCCATCCATCCATCCATCCATCCATCCATCATCATTCAATCTATCCATCCATCCATCCATCCATCATCATTCAATCTATCCATCCATCCATCCATCCATCCATCCATCCATCATTCTTTCAATTTGTCATCCATCCATCCATCATCATTCAATCTATATCCATCATCATTCAATCTATCCATCCATCCATCCATCATTCTTTCAATTTGTCATCTATCCATCTATCATCATTCAATCTATATCCATCCATCCATCCATCATCATTCAGTCTATCCATCCATCCATCATTCTTTCAATTTGTCATCCATCCATCCATCATCATTCAGTCTATATCCATCCATCCATCATCATTCAATCTATCCATCCATCCATCATCATTCTTTCAATTTGTCATCCATCCATCCATCCATCCATCCATCCATCATCATTCAATCTATATCCATCCATCCATCCATCATCATTCAATCTATATCCATCCATCCATCCATCATCATTCAATCTATCCATCCATCCATCATCATTCTTTCAATTTGTCATCCATCCATCCATCATCATTCAATCTATATCCATCCATCCATCATCATTCAATCTATCCATCCATCCATCATCATTCAATCAATCTATCCATCCATCCATCATTCTTTCAATTTGTCATCCATCCATCCATCATCATTCAATCTATATCCATCCATCCATCCATCATCATTCAATCTATCCATCATCATTCTTTCAATTGTCATCCATCCATCCATCATCATTCAATCATCCATCCATCCATCCATCCATCATCATTCAATCTATCCATCCATCCATCCATCCATTCATCCATCATCATTCAATCTATCCATCCATCCATCCATCCATCATCATTCAATCTATCCATCCATCCATCCATCCATCATTCTTTCAATTTGTCATCCATCCATCCATCCATTCAATCTTATCCATCATCATTCAATCTATCCATCCATCCATCCATCATTCTTTCAATTTGTCATCTATCCATCTATCATCATTCAATCTATATCCATCCATCCATCCATCATCATTCAGTCTATCCATCCATCCATCATTCTTTCAATTTGTCATCCATCCATCCATCATCATTCAGTCTATATCCATCCATCCATCCATCCATCCATCATCATTCAATCTATCCATCCATCCATCATCATTCTTTCAATTTGTCATCCATCCATCCATCATCATTCAATCTATATCCATCCATCCATCCATCCATCCATCATCATTAAATCTATCCATCCATCCATTCATCATTCTTTCTGTCATCTATCCATCCATCCATCCATCATTCTTTCAATTTGTCACCCATCCATCCATCCATCATCATTCAATGTATATCATCCATCCGTCCATCCATCATTCTTTCTATCCATCCATCCATCCATCTATATATCCATCATTTTAAAAATGTCAAATAAATGTCAACTATGCAAATGTAAGCATTTGAAATTTCAATCAAATATCAGAATCATAGAGATGAATCTGAATTACACTTCTATAACCATATACAGCCCTAAATTATTAATTGATATCAATAAACTATGAATTCAGATTCAATGATTTCACTCAATTAGCCTATAAGTTATGATGAATAATAATGTTTAAATCTAATAAATAACGTCACAAATTTTTATAATTACTGGATTTATTTTTTTAAGCACCAATGTGCCACTGGGATCTCACTAGTCTTTTCAAACTTTTCAGATTTTTGTTGCAATCATAAATGCATAATTTGTTTTCATAAAAATCTAAAACAAATACAAACCGACATGACCAAACAGACTTAAATAATACATTTTAATATCCAGCACTCACAGATCACTATTGTCCAATGACACACACAAAAAAGATAATTTAGTCTTAAAACGGTTTAGATAAAAAGTCAAGACTAATAAAAGCATTCAATAAATGTGCTAAGATGAGATATAGTGGCATGTATGTGAAAATCAAGAGGAAATTAAAGATTAAAGGGACATCCTGACATCCTATTAAATATGTGTAAGACCTTTCCACATTAAGATAGTCATAAGGGTACAAATCAAAGTAGTGTCTGACAAACTATCTCAAGAGCACGCCATGTGTCGTGAGCAAAAAAGCTCTTTGACGGACTTCTCAACACAAAGCAAATGCTATCAGCTCGCAACAGGGAGAGAAAGTAGACAATTTCGTTCTAACTGGGCAGCGGGGCAATTTAGAGTTCCTGTATGAGGGACTCAGCTGAGCCCTGATGGATGTCTTGTTCAAAGTCATCAAAAAGAAAACTCAAGAAAAACAGGAAATGTGGCCACAAAGCGAATCCTTCAGCTGTTATTAAAAAGCACAAAAGCTCATGTTCAAGCTGCATCATGACGCACTGTTGTGCTGCCCCTGCCTTTATATGCATCTGTCCATGGTGGCATTTTCATGCAGATATATTCAGGAACGCCAGCACTGGTTTGTGAATCGTGTCTTTACAACATCTGGGTGAAAGCACTGGCTACAGGTCTTGGCAGAGGCTCTGATCACTGTGACGCTATTGAGCACCGATTTCAATAGGTGGC
The DNA here is from genome assembly GCA_018749465.1 of Paracanthobrama guichenoti. Classification (NCBI taxonomy): domain Eukaryota; kingdom Metazoa; phylum Chordata; class Actinopteri; order Cypriniformes; family Gobionidae; genus Paracanthobrama; species Paracanthobrama guichenoti. Next base: position 22,159,105 of record CM031954.1, read on the forward strand.
TTTCAAAAGACAGAAATAATAATAGAGAGAGACAATTATGGGATCAGGCCCCACAACAACACTGTCCTGACAATTATGTAAATATGTAAATATATGCACATGAGAATAAAACAAACAGATTTTAGTGTCCAATCATGTTCAGCACTGCTGCTCTGTCAAGATCTTTCGTTCCCTTTTCTGCAGGAGCTGTGGCAATGTAATTAATTATATAAATGAATTAAATGAATTATGAAATACATGACATTAAAATGATTAAAACGCTAATTAATTAAAACTATATATATATGGAATGATAGATATGATGGAACGACGGACGGACGGACGGACGGACGGACGGATGAGGACTCAACCGCTCTGAGCTCAAATGAACGGGTGAGTTTGGGTCGAGCAGACGTATGGCTAACGGTTCATATCACAGACGGATGATTGAGTTCACCACACACATGAATGCTGTGAAATGATCTGCAGCCAGTGGTGTGTGATCAGCTTGACCTCTGACCTGAGGTGACTAACAGCAGGAAACAGAGCGCTCCATTAAGCCTGTGTTTGTTTGAGGAGAAAACAAGCGGCCAGTCAGTTATACAGCAATCAACAGCCAAACTGTTATTAATCAGACGAGTGACTGATGATGTTTGCACACAAAAAGGGACAAAAAGATGTAGGAATGTGCTAAATGTTTCCTAAAGCAAAGATGAAGATATTATTAAAGTCACCATGAAATCAAAATTCACAACTCCTATTTGTTAATGGAATACTGCAGTATTTATTATTATAAATGTCTTGGTATGCTGAAGCATTAAGCGTTCCTTTCACTGGAACTAAGGGGCCAAGCCCAACCCCTGAAAAACAACCCCACCCCATAATCCCCCCTCTACCAAACTTTACACTTGGCACAATGCAGTTAGGCAAGTCCTGTTCTCCTGACAACTGCCAAACCCAGACTCGTCCATGGGATTGTCAGACAGAGAAGCGTGATTGGTCACTCCAGAGAACACGTCTCCACTGCTCTAGAGTCCAGTGGCGGCGTGCTTTACTCCACTGCATCCCACGCTTTGCATTGCACTTGGTGATGTAAGGCTTGGATGAGCTGCTCGGCCATGGAAACCCATTCCATGAAGCTCTCTACGCACTGTTCTTGAGCTCATCTGAAGGCCACAGAAGTTTGGAGGTCTGGAGCTATTGACTCTGCAGAAAGTTGGTGACTTCTGCGCACTGTGACCCTCAGCATGCGCTGACCCCGGTCTGTGATTTTACGTGGCCTAACACTTGTGGCTGAGTTGCTGTTGTTCCCAATCGCTTCCTCTTTGTTATAATCCCACTAACAGTTGAGCGTGGAATATTTAGTAGTGAGGAAATTTCAGGAATGGACTTATTGCACAGGTGGCAACCTATCACGGTACCACGCTTGAGTTCACTGAGCTCCTGAGAGCGAGCCATTCTTTCACAAATGTGTGTAGAAGCGTCTGCATGCCTAGTGCTTGATTTATACACCTGTGGCCATGAAGGGATTGAACACCTGAACTCAGGGATTTGGAGGGGCGTCCCAATACTTTTGACAATGTAGTGTATGTGAAAAATATGATTCTGTCAGTTATCCACAACCCCACAATATTCACTTCAACCTGTTCCATATGATGTAAAATAAGGCAGTGATGAAGGAGCACAGCGTCTCATTAATCACTGCAGGACAGATCCTCTCGAGTCCTCCTTAAATATGAGCATCAGGAAAACAAACCATGCCTTCAGTGAAGCTCCCCTGTGCCAGTATGAGTCAGTCTGAAGTCTGGCACTGGCCCTTGAGTTACACTGCTTATATAACCACAGGAACATAAGGACATCTGCACACGCATGTCAAAAGACATGCGCATCACTAAATGATCAATACATCAAGATCACCAACTAACGGAGCGCTGGCTCACAAATGCACACTGGCAACACTAGAGGCAAATCTGCCCAGAAAACCAGTCATTTTCCCCCACTTTTCCATTCTCCTGCAGCTATTTTTATCCCTCTGATGGAGACGTGTGAATTAAGATTTATGGGGGAGGGCCGGAAGGGTCTCGCCGCTTCTGCGGCGACAGAATAGAGTTTAGAAGATATGCAAATGTGCATGCATTTATCACCGCACGACATTTCAGTTCCAAAACCCACAATTTATTCTAAAAAGTCATGTTAAATACTGTTTAAAGGGACAGCTCACACAAAAATTAAATTCTGTCATATCAGTCAAAGCTGTGAAACAGACAAAGCCGAATGGACTGCAAATCCGGAGCATCAAAGTCATTTGGCAAAAAAATTCACTCTCAGGGCTCTATCATAGACCCGGGGCAATGCGCCACCAGGACCGACGCAAGTGTGTTCTGCTACTGTCAGCCGGACGCAGTTCTCATGTTCATGTCCAGCTCACGGTGTTTAAATATCAAACGCACTGGCGCATCTGTTCACCCATGGGCGTCTGGTCTGAACACCAGGTGTGTTCAGGAGCATTGTTGGAGCGTTGCTATTGTGAGGAACTGAAAACCACTGACCATTGACCAACACAAACCTGCTCTAAAGTCAATAGTGCAGTATTTTTGTGTTATTTAAAGGGTGTGTTAGTGATATGAGCCTATAGGCAGTGCACAACACACACACACTCATTTTTAAATATTAAAAATAAAAGGATTTCTCTCTGGAGAAGCGTTCAGTCTTTCCGCTCACATGTAAATAGTGAATCCTCCATGGTGTGAGCGCAACTGGCTTTTAAAGGGAAAGGGAGATGAGACTCTGATTGGTTTATTGCACGTTACGCCCAAAACACACCCATGACTCATTAAGAGACGAAGGACAACCCTTTTAGACCATGCGCCAGATGTGTGTTTTTTCCGTCGTTAAACTAGCAAAAGTGGATTCGGACACGCCCTAAGTGCACCATGAGCTCGGTAAAAATTAATTTTCAATGAATAACAATTTCAATTTCAGTTTGTTTCTCACATAAAACAATTATATGAGTTAATTTGCGAGCATGACAGACCCAGTCCCCATTGACTTTCATTACATGCCAAGAGCGAAGCCAAGAAATTTGTCATATGGGCTCAAAACAAAGTTACTGCTTTAAAAAGGGATGCTCTGATATTAAAATTCTGGCTTATATCAAAGACGATCATTATTTTCATCTTATGGTCAATAACCAATAAAATGGCAGATATTTCAATTCAATACTACATTGTCAAATTAAACTAAAATCAATCTTTATAAATGCTACTAGTGGTTTTAGGCATCACAACTACTAATAATGTTTTTACCACTTCAAATGTTTAAATCAGAATTTACTTTTTAGAATATAATGAATGCTCAAATGATATGTATAATTTTACATTTATTTCAATATATCTAAAATGTTTCATGGAACAAGCAAAAACAAAAATTACCACTTTTTAAAAATGTTATATATAATCCATTTTATAGTTGAATTTCCTGGAGAAAAAAACAATAAAAAAACAACTCTACTGAGATATATACCAGAGTATAAAATGAATAAATAAACAAATAAATGTTTTGGACAAATAAACATTTTAACAATTGTAGGTCAAAGATCTTCAGAGAAGGTACATCAAACTAAGACTCCTACTTCAAGACTTCTACGTAGTACTTCCGCTTTCGTCTAGCGTGACCTTTCCGATGTTTGTCTAGATCAGACCCTATTCCTCTGGGATCGTGCAGAGCCTCTGAAGCCCTTCCTCTGAAACTGCATTGATTTGGACCTTCAACCGTTGGTTCCCATTGAAGTCCATTATGTGGAGAAAAATCCTGGAATGCCCTCAAAAAACTTCAACTGAAGAAAGAAAGACATGAACATCTTGGATGACATCGGGCTGAGTAAATTATCAGGAAATGTTCATTTTGAAGTGAACTAATCCTTTAATCAGACCTATGGCTGAATCGTCCATACACACTGAACAAGGTCCAATTATGCACATTTGCTGACAGCTGAACTTCAAGTCTACAGGCAAAAATCTCTAGTGTGCACCTGCACACTAATAACAGTCAGCAGCACAATGATATATGGAGACATTCAGGTCTGCTTTTACAGTAGAGTGATGTTTGTTTTCCCTCCCACCGTCCCACATGGGTCTCTGCATCCGATTGGTGGACTGACAAAAGACTGCGTGAACAGGCAAACACTGTTCCAAGTTGCTGAGTTATTCAAGTGCTGCCAGTCACTTTGCTGGAAAACGAACACCGTCCTGATGGCATTAAAGTACACGCATACACAGCTGAAGGTGGCGTCCCCTAAGCAGACTCAAAACGGACATGATTTTGGCGGGGATTGTCACATTCACTGATTGTTTTTCCGAATTTCTGCCTAAGAAAAAAGGAGAAGTGACTAAACAACTACCTCTTGTATTTCTCTCTGATTTCCTGTCACAGGAAATTGCCAAACAGATGCACCGTGCAAACATTTGTAATTTGACTGGATTAGGATTCAGTTCATGGAGTGACTTTACTGTGTGAATGTAGATTAATCTCTTAAGCATTTATTTATGGGTGTTTCTTCAACACTACAAGCGTTAGGATTTCACTTTTTTAACCTTAGTTAGATGCAATGCTCAAAGTTCAAAGCAAAGGAGAGATTTTCTTCTACAGAAATCTCTTTTTAAGGACTACAACAAACGGCTGGTAGGGACTACAATGAGTTAGTGACATCATAACCCTAACATTTACATAACCCCGCCCCCGGGAACATGTTGAGTAGAGGAAGAGTTGTTGTAGTCGAGCACATTTGGGAGTCGCTCAAGCTGTCGTCCGTCTTTCACATTTATTGATACAGTACGAACACAAATGCAATAGCATGTCATAAAGCAAGATGACAACATAAGTTATAACCGTAATTAAACTAAACTATCCCTGTTCTCTCTTCATCAGCAGATATTCTCTGGCTCAACAGTTCCCACACCAGCGGTTTATAGATTATCATGACAGAATATGCTAATCAATGACTGAAGATTGTTAATTCATAAATCCATCCTCTATCCCTTCAGAAACGTCCTGTCTCATTCTACATGTTGTCTCTTCTTCTTGAGTCTCTCCATCATTGTCCGACTCCGGTTTGATCATCAAAGGCTGAACAGTTTCTGTCATTTTCAGTGTGTGTCTGCGTGAGGTAATCAGAGCTGCTGACATGAGCTCTTGAAGCTCCGCCCTCTTCTTGAAAGTGAGCAGCTCATTTGCATTTAAACGGACACACACAACAACGGCCCGTTTTTGCTCACCCTCAAGACGTGACAATTTTAACATGCTATAAAAATTATCTGTGGGGTATTTTGAGCTAAAACCTCACATACACACTCATCAACAGAGGCACTTCAACTTTTGTTGTTGTTATGAGGTCACATTAAAACCCCCTTGAAAAAAAGACAAACGTGATAGATCTCTCCTATAATGTATATATTTTCCACTGCTCAATATAACTGATTATTGCCTAATTATTGCCCATAATTCAAGAATCAATCATTTACATTTAACAAACACTGCTCATCTGGCCATATTAGATTTTATTTCAAACCTAACTTTTTGGCTCACTTTTCCTCAAATTACTAAATTCATCAGCAAACAATAAGAATTAATTTCTTCCCTCATAACAAATGCATGTCAGAGGAATTCATCCCGTGCCAATGGTGGATCCACAGTATGCAAAACACTTGTTTTCCTAGAAAGATGAGATTCCAGAGCCATAAATCAAATAACAACTGCCTCAGCCGCAGCTATTAGAGCAGCAGATATGCGGCGTCAGAGCTACATTAAGCACGCATGCGTGACTCTGTGACCATGTCAATCTTCATGGTAAATGAAGAGCGTGTCAATCATGGGTGGACGGCTGTTTATCATTAACGAAGACATCCTGGACCCTTTTCCACTCATACGGCAAGCCCTCAGGAAACGAGCAGCTGCGCGCAAACACACATACACATCCAAAATATAGATAACACAGTCCAATACTTCAATAATAACCATACATACTCCTAGTTCTACACACTACAGCTCAAAAATATTTGGAAAGAAGTCTCTTCTGTTCACCAAAGATACATTTATTTGATCAAAAATACAGTAAAATCTGTAATATTGTGAAATATTACAATTTAAAATGACTGTTTTCTCTGTGAATATGTTTTAAAATGCAATTTATCCTGAAGTAAAGCTGAATGAAAACAGAAATATTAAATATTTTTGGTGGAAACACTACCATTCAAAAGTTTGAGGCAAGAAAAAATTAATGAATGCATTTATTCAGAAAAGATGTATTAAATTAATCAAAAGTGACAGTAAAGACATTTATAATGCTACAAAAGATTCTATTTCAAATAAATGAACTTAAATGAACTCTTTTGAACTTTATATGCATCAAAGAATCCTGAAATATTTAATTATCACTGTTTTAACATTGACAATAATAAGAATCATTAATAATAATTGAGCATCAGATCCTCATCTGAGAATGATTAGTGAAGGATCATGTGACACTGAAGACTGGAGTAATGATGATAAATTCAGCTTTGATCACAGGAATAAATCACACTTTACTATATATTCACACAGAGAACAGATGATTTGAATTGTAATAATTTTTCAAAATTTTTACTGTATTTTTGCCCAAATAAATGCAGTCTTGGTGAGCTTAAAGGCACAATATGTAAGATTTTTAGATTGAAATATCCAAAATCCACTAGAGCAGTTTTATATATTGTGTTGACTTGTGTACTTACATTATCCCAAATGTTTCCAAGAATGTTTAAATCCAGAGAAATAAGTGATTTTAATCAGGACACGGACCGTATCAATGACATCATCATCCCCGCGTTCCCCTCCGGTGTTATTGTGTAGTAACCATGGCAACACAAAGCCGCTTTAATATCTGATGTGTTTTATTAGACACTGTTTGGATCATTGATGGACAGAAACTAATGATTGTTCTCCAGCTCAACACAGTTAGTCTTATTGTTTAAATCTGGTGTTCTTGATTTACTGCCTCTTCCATTCTTTGACTGCGAACCCCCCCCCCAAAAAATACATTAACAGTCACAGGAAGGTTACGAGCAGCTCAGCAGCTGCAACCAACTCATTCGCTGGTTAATTACTGCACTGCCGGTACACACGCCAATGTGTTACTGATTAACGCTTGAACATTCCACACTTCCTGCGCTCACACTGGCCTTAATGTGCCAGAGCGGCCACCAACTAATGAGGCCTCACACACACTCACACACTGCACGCCACAAGCTTTCCATTCCTACATCATTGTTAATAATGTTAAGACTCTCATGGCATTTCTCATGAACAATTACAGTCTATATTCTGCATTACCTGGTGCTCTTGTGGGTCAGTTATTAATAAAGAGCAATTAATGTGATGGAATGCGGCAAGAACTTTGAAGGAAAGTCGCTTCAGTCCTCGTCGTGTTTATCGTTTAATTGGATCCCCATAAGCCAGTGGTGCTCGGAGCGTGGGAAGGGAAGGTATTGTGAAGTGTGTGAGGGAGACGCTCCTACTATACAAATCCTTTGACTTTCACACATTCAGATCTGCCACTGAGACGATATATGTGAGAAACAACACATCTACTACTCATTTTACTCATGACTTTGACTGTGGAAGACCTGTTGTTTCTATGGAAGAGGATTAGGGCCGAGCAATAATAAAAAAATAAAACCATCTCGAGATTATAATGCGTGATTAAACAGTTTTGAGAAAAAAAGTCAACATACAATATTGAGATTAAAATCATTACATTTTAAGAATGATGTCGTGTTTCAAGAAAAAATGTTGAGAATAAACGTATTAAATTGAGAGAAAAAAATCATAAAATTGAGAAAATGTTTTTGAAATAAAATGTGGCGATTAAACTCCAAAAAATTGAGAATAAAGTCGTATTTTGAGAAAAAAAAAAACATTTTAAATTTCGAGAAAAAATTAGAAATAAAATTGAGAATAAACGTATTAAATTGAGAAAAAAAACATGTAAAAATAAAATGCTGAGAATAAACTCATAAAATTGAGAATAAAGTCGCATTTCGAGAAACAAAAACATGTTAAATAGAAATAAAATATAACAATAAAATGTTGAGAATAAACATGCGCTGGATCAGTGTCATGTTCACTGCACACTGATAGAGGCCATGACAGAGTGACGGATCACATGACTGCGTGATATTATCATATACAGTAGCCTGTAACAAAAACTAATATATTTGTGATTAAGTGAAAATAAAGTGCATTTGTTTTGCATTCACGAAGCACACTGGTGCTGTGGACGCTCATTTAGGGTGCTCACATTTCTCGCAAAACCCCTGAAACTAATAAAACGTGTCGCCCACAGGGCTGTGTGCCGTTTATGACAATGCACAGAGCATGAATCTGGCAACAGAGATGGGTTTGGTTTCACACCCAAATCATTATTCGCTCACACTTTCATCTACACAGAGACGAACGAGCCAGAAGCAGCAAAGATGATGAGTAAAGCCACTTTAAATGAGGTAAACACGAGTTTCTGAAGTCCACTAGTACACAAAGTTCTGCAAGTCCGAATATATAATGATACTTGAGTTCTGTTTGACAGGCGAGCTCACACACACACTCCATATTTCACATTTGCCACTGGACTGATTTTCAACATGTCTGGAAGTGCATAAATATTACAGAGGAAATGCATGGCATGTCCAGCAGGTTCCCACAGGGTTTCTCATGCAACATACTGAAAATAACCAAACCTCACGTCCTCTGTGGAAACTCACAGCTCCAGCACCGAGAGCACGACGCTGCAACTCGCCCCAGAGACCAGGATCAAAATGAAAAGGTGAGTTTGGAGGTGAAGAACATCACAGATGAGAATGAAGTGATGTTCAGATTAAATACGTGATACAGGACTGCACAATAGATCCAAAATAATATTTAAGATGGTTATTACTGCTGCTGCTAACTAATCATTAAAAGTGTACAGCATTATGGCTTCAGCATTTATGGATCTATTGCTGAAGCAAAGATCTCCATTTAGAAATCTGTTCAGAGCACAATGAGCAAACGTGTCGGAGTTTAAATCAGTAACAAAACGTTATTTATACAAAACAAAAAAACTGACCCTTATGACTGGTTTTGTGGTCCAGTTAGTGGGATTCACTCTCGAAACTGTGATGACTGACAGTGTATTTATGTATTTATGTATGAAATCAGGCTTATATAAATGATTCCTGGCTGCATGTCAGTATCCACGGATCACTGGATCTTTGGTAATTGTAAGGAACACAATATCGAGTCCAACCTTTAGTTTAAACGCTTGTTTTACTCGCGTTTTCCCTGATTAGCTCTCCTGCCACGGCTCAGGGGGCGTTCTGGATACCCTCTATAGACTGAACACGTAACACACAAGCACACGATGTTACCGTTTTCACAACTTTGCTTTTCAGTTGTTTACACGGTATCATTAACATGCACTTTGCATTTTCAGGACCTCAAAACGCTGCTGTAATGAACGTCCAAAACGCATAAAGCGTTTTCCGTTTTTAGTTGAAAGCAGTGCTGTGCACAGCAAGGCTGTAACCATGTCTTGAACATTGGGTGGGGACCAATTTTTATTTTTCATAAAGCGTAAAGAAACGGAACAGTGAGCGAAATTAGGTCTAATTCTAGTTGGAAATAATCATTTTGGGACTATTTGTAAATAATATTTGCATTAATCTGCGTCAAATACATCGTTAGTCTCGAGATTCTTCCCGTTAGTGAATAAATACATAGATCCGCTGTTAACATTTGAATTCCTAGTGGTCTGGTGGTAGAGTTTTTGTAAACCGTGTCGAAGGTTACAGGCTCTAATCCGCCCTCATATAGTTTATTTTCTTCATTAAAATCAAACATGTTCATCAATGATTGTATATTAAGAGCAGGGACACGTTTGTGTGCATTTTGTTTTGTGATTTCACCGGAAAGAATAGAGTCTCTCTCCGCAACGGCATTAAGCGAAAGATTGACGCGCTCGTCTGTGTGAAGACAGAGCCAAAAGAGAACGTAAACCCCGCCTACTTTGATTTGATTGGCCATCTCAATCATTTTGACACTGACGAGCGCCGTTAGACCCGAGGCAGACCAGACTAAAAAAGTAACTTTTAAACCTTTATGTCATCCTAACATACAGAGCGCTGCGTAATGAAGTGCAGGAGAGAAGTGCAACAATTTCAAATATTGGGGGGACAATCTGGCCATTTCTAATTATTGGGGGGGGACTTGTTCCCCTCAATGTCTATGGTGGTTACAGCCCTGGTGCATGGCCCCTCAATGTGATAAGATGTTAAAACCCCAAAGTGAACTGTTAAACTTGGCACGTATGCAACATCCGTTTTTTTTATTTATACAATCCAAACATCTTAAGGAGTTAAGTGTCAGTTGGCGTTGTCCCACGAGGACGCTAACCCTCATGGGACGGTCCAGATAGAGTGATCTCAGCTGAGAGAGACGGATGAGCCACTGTCCAGTGTTTATCAGTGTCTCCAGACAGATGGAATACAGCTGGACGGCAACACTGTACAAATGAGATAAGAGAAGTGTCGACAGCAGGGAGTCTGTGCCTCCATGAGTGTGTTTGTGCACATGAATACGCATCTATGGAAATTTCCACTTTCCAACTTCATCAGAAAAATGGCAAAACTGTTTTGCAGATTAATGCTACTCCTACCCGCCATCCCACAACGCATTGCACGATCTTCAGCCTCCACGCTTCAAATACAGTACTTTTATTTTTAAACAGTAATAAACCTGCAATGACTCCCTTCACACCTCCTTAGTCGTGTCGCACCTTTTCACAAAGGCTCTTCAACACACACGCATACTCTTAAAAGCAATAACGTAAGCGATGGCTCAATATAATCGGACAGCCGTGCAAAACCAGATGCACTCAAGAACTGAGGTGTGTATTGAGATGATGTTGCCTGCGAAGATCAGTGCATTCATTCGGCTTATGCCATCTGTGAGAGGAAGAGGCGGTTGTCATGGAACTTGTTGCCGTGAGGCTGTCGTCAGGAGCAGCTTGCATGAGTGCCTCTGCGGCCAAGCCAACGAGAAGTCACGTAAACACATGACCACCTGCTTGATAAAATAAAAAGCTGGTGGAAAAAGGGGAATAGAAATGGCTCTTTTTCTGCGTAAAGGGCCACACAGAAACAAAACAGAATGGAAAGATGAGTTCAGAACAAAACATTTTTTTAAAAGCACTGCAAATTTCACCTGAATGCTTCCTGATTGACTACCCCTGAGTCTGCATGCAGGTGTAATGATGGGATGATTTGTTCACTCACACACACTAACTAACACTCACTAACACTCACTAACACTCTCACACTTTCACTCACACACAATCTCACTAACACACACACTCACTAACACACACACACACACACACACACACTCACTAACACCACATTCACACTAACACACTCTCACACACTCACTCACTAACACACTCTCACACCTTCACTCACACACTCGCTAACACACACTAACTAACACACACACACACACACTCACACTCACACACAATCACACTTTCACTCACACACACACACACACTCACTAACACACACACACTCACACAAACGTTTGTTTTTGTGAATTGTGGGGACATTCCATAGACGTAATGGTTTTTATATCTTACAAACCATATGTTCTATCCCCCTATACTACCCCTAAACCTACCCATCACATACACACACACACACACACACACACACACACACACACAAACACACACTCAATTTTTTTTTTTTTATTAAAACAATAAATCTTAATTATTCCAAGTGGTTGAGCAGTAGTGTAGATAGTTGGGTTATTTGCTCTACTCAAAAACTGGGTTGAGGTCATTTCATAATTATTTCCACAATATCAGGTACAGGATGACCTGCTTCAATATAACTGTGGATGCAACATCTAATTCACGGCATCCAGCAGTGTGTTGAGTGTTTTTTTCCACTGACGTATAAAAGAATCATCAACAGACAGCAAAGGAAAACTACTGTCCTTCACTGATTCTGCATAACAACAGGAACGTCTGAAGGCTCACAGCGGTCGTCTCCAGACTCATTACTGCAGTGAATCTGTTACACAAGCGCTGCTTTAGCAGCAGATTCAGAGGTGACACGTTTCAGATATGCATTTACTGCACTGACTGTTACTAAAGCTCACTGAGGAGTTGAGTGGCTCTCAATTATTTGAGAAATCAGTCTCCCTACATACATCACCGCTAAAAATATTATACTCAATAGTCAACGCCTCTAGTCAATCTTTCCCTAATGACTAGGTGAGTTTATTGTAATGCAGTATCTGACTGTGTAAAACTGGACTGATTTTTTTTTTTTACAGACAAAATCAGTGTGCAACACACACTCACACTCACACATAACACTCACACTACACTCACACACACTCACCTCACGCACACACTCACACACACACACACACACACACACACACACACACACTCACAGGTTAATTTCACTCACATTCACTCACTAACACAATCACTCACTAACACACTCACTCATACTTAACACTCACTCACACACTCACACACTCACACACTCACTCCTCACTCACTCACACACTCACACACACACACACACACACTCACTCACACACACACTCCGCTCGCCACGCTCACTCACACACTCACACTCACTAACACTCATACTCACACTACTCACTCACACACTCACTCACACACACACACACACTCACACACACTCACACACTCACACACTCACTCACTCACTCACTCACACTCACTCACACTCCACACCTCACACACTCACACACTCTCACACACTCACTCACTCACTCACTCACTCACTCACTCACACTCACTCCTCACACACTCTCTCTCACCTCACTCACTCACTCTCACTCACACTCACTCACTCACACCACACACTCACTCACACTCGCACACTCACACACACACGCCACTCACGCTCACACGCACACTCGCACGCACACTCGCACACACATAATTCTTACTTAACACTCACTCACACACTCGCACTCGCTCGCACACTCACTCGCACACTCACCTCACACACTCCCTCACACACTCCACTCGCACACTCACTCACACTCACTCACACTCACCGCACTCACTCACTCACACACTCCACGCGCACACGCCACGCTTCGCCACGCGCACACACTACGCACACTTCACTCACACTTTGCACTCGCACGCATCACTCACTTGCACACTCTCGCACTGCACACACTCACGCACACACATAATTCTTTAAAAATTTCTATTCATCAAATAATTCTGAAAAAACACATTTATCACAGTTTCCACAAAAAAATATTCAACTGAAAAAACTGATGAATAAGACAAAAAAAAAAAAACACAATCCAAAGAAAATAATTTACTCCATAGAAAAAGTATTAGTATAAAACAGATATAGTTTATTGCAACTTCTGTTTGTTGTTCACTGTTGACTAGTTTATGCTGGATCACGAGTCGACCCACTTGGGGCTTCAGGAAACTTCTGGGTAGCAATTTTCCATTTTTTCCTATTCGACACTCACAACATTATTACTCCGTATACACACTCCAATGAAGTTTCCCACCTGCGCGCACATAATGCATCTCTGCAATCTCACATATTATTTCTGTTTCCTCACAGAGCAGAAATCAAATAAACACACAGGTGCACAAAGCTGCTTATTCCTTTCCATTGTCATCTTTACTGCAGACAAACGTTTATGACTTTAACAGATCAACTCTCAAAATATGCATGGCTATACGTACAGTAGTTTTAATTTTATTATGTTTATTAATATTTCGCTTTTGTTTTTATATTGTCATGTTAATTTTAGTTAGATTTTTTGCAGTGTGCGTTTGTCATTTTATTAGTTTTTCATTTTTATTTTTTTAAAGGGCCTTTTTATAAGATGTAAAATAAGTCTCTGGTGTCCCCAGAGTGTGTATGTGAAGTTTTAGCTCAAAATATCCCACAGATCATTTTTATAGCATGTTAAAATTATCCCTTTTGTCACACCAGGAACACTTCCCATAACACCTGATGTACTCGTTACATCATAAGAATGGCATCTACGCTAATGTTAGTCTCTCTGTTTATCCCCAGGTTTACTGCAGTCAGCCGGATCCGGGCCGTATCCAGATCAGATGGTGGACCTGCGCCTGGACATGACCAACGCATCCCTGAAGTGTCTGCAGAGAGCGTGTCAAATAAACTCCCCCCTGTAAATGCTGCATCGACCAACATCCTCATTAAACCCGTCTCCGGTGTGATGACTCCAATCTTTCGAATAATCTTACAAATATCTATTTACCTAATATGAATTAAGACCTGCTATGTTGCCAGAATTATAATCATACACTGTTTGTTCGTCGGCCAAAGGAGAACTGGCACCCTGACTGAGCCTGGTTTCTCCCAAGGTTTTTTTCTCCATTCTGACCCTGAAGGAGTTTTGGTTCCTTGCCACCGTTGCCTCTGGCTTTTGGCTTGCTCAGTTGGGGGCACCTAAATTTCATCTATATTACTGATCTGCCCACATTGACACTATACGATACTTGAAATTTCACCAGAACGGCTGTACAAATTCTGTTGCATTATTTTCCTGTTAACAATGTGAAGCTGCTTTGAAACAATTGGACTTGTTAAAAGCGCTATAGAAATAAAGGTGACTTGATTTGACACGCCGCTTTTGTGTGTCCCTTTAAATGCAAATGAGCCGCTGCTCCCCACCCCTTTTCAAGAAGAGGGCAGAGCTTCAAGAGCTCATGTTAGCAGCTCTGATTACCTCACGGAGACACACACTGAAAATGACAGAAACTGTTCAGCCTTTGATGATCATACCGGAGTCAGACAATGATGGAGAGACTCAAGAAGAAGAGACAACATGTAGAATGAGACAGGACGTTTCTGAAGGGATAGAGGATGAATTTATGAGTTAACGATCTTCAGTCATTGATTAGCATATTCTGTCATGATAATCTATAAACCGCTGGTGTGGGAACTGCTGAGCCAGAGAATATCTGCTGATGAAGAGAGAACAGGGATAGTTTAGTTTAATTACGGTTATAACTTATGTTGTCATCTTGCTTTATGACATGCTATTGCATTTGTGTTTGTACTGTATCAATAAATGTGAAAGACGGACGACAGCTTGAGCGACTCCCAAATGTGCTCGACTACAACAGCTCTTCCTCTTCTCAACATGTTCCCGGGGGCGGGTTTATGTAAATGTTAGGGTTATGATGTCACTAACTCATTGTAGTCCCTACCAGCCGTTTGTTGTAGTCCTTATAAAGAGATTTCTGTAGAAGAAAATCTCTCCCTTTGCTTTGAACTTTGAGCGGCGTAACTTTGCAGATGTTGTTTCTGCTCAAACAGCGACACTACACACTCACTAAAGTTAAACAAGACAAATCATAATCAACCACTGCTTTAAATATAGCTATTTAGGTTTATTTGTATTTCACTTTTAGTTTTAGTTCTTCAAATCTGACAATTCATTTGCACATGATTTAAAAAAAAAAATAATAATAATAATAATTGTCAGGATTGTCAGGAATATACACACCAAACTTGCATGTGTTAAAGAGAATATACTGGGTGTGTGAGATGCATGCATGCGTAGAGGGAAAAATCTCCCAAACCACCAGGCACTTACTCTTGAAGCCAAAAATCACGATTAACCTGAAAGAGATTCCCGGATATCTTTCGCTCTTTCAGTTTCTCACGTGTCAAGATGGAGTTAATTACTATTAAAGTTAACCAGAGGAACATGAGAGAGCAACAGGCTGCAATGAACAGATACTTTGAAGATTAGAAATGCAATATCTTCCTGTCAACACAGAGAGAGAGGAAAGGGTCTGAAGAGGGAAGATCCTCTGAGCACAAGAATATTAACAGCCTGAGGTTCTGCAAAACATCCTCAATGATCAGGTGTGGTGTAAACTAACATCTGATCCACACTGGGGATAAAGAGTAGAAGGAAGCGCAAACCTGTGGGTCTATGTGTCATCATAATATGCCTAATAATAAAAGTGTGGCCAAAACGTCTGTATGTATTCTTCCTGATGAATAGTTCAAGCAGAGCCAAATCCATAAATCCTTATAAGGGTTAATATTATAAGTACATACACAGCAATAACATATACATTCATTTAATTTAATATATATATATATATATATATATATATATATAACAAATCAATAGTATGTGTGTGTGTGTGCATATGCATGTGTGTGTACATATGCGTGTATATGTATGTGTGTGTGTGTGTGTGTGTGTGTGTATATGCATGTATATGCATGTGTGTGTGCATGTGTGCATGCATATGTATATGCGCGTGTGCATGTGTACATGCATGTGTGTGTGTGCGCATGCATATGTCTGTATGTATGTGTGTGTGTGTGTACATGCGTGTATATGCGTGTGTGCATGTGTACATGTATGTGTGTGTGTGTGTGTGTGCACGTGCATGCGCATATGTCTGTATGTATGTGTGTGTGTGTGTGTGTGTGTACATGTATGCATGTGCACGTGTGCGAGCGAGTGTGCGTGAAAATAAATATGTGTACACTTCTGCATATACGATGTGAAGAAACTTTACTTGCAACACATTAAATGTCAAGAGTCGAAGAATAGAAGGTCAAAGAGTATTGGTGTGTTTTAAACTAGATTTTTTCCTTTTCTTTATCTTGGCCACTCTTATATACGTTATTGACCCATAAGTCAATTTGGCAATATGGCAATAAAACCTACAGCAACCAGGAACGAAGCTCTTCCTGACTGTTTTGCCACTCACTATAGCAAATGCTATATTGAAGAGGGAGTAATCTGCAGCCATGGAGACCCGTTTCTATCCATTTATGCAGTGTATGGGCCACAAGGATCAAGGTGAGCCAGGCTTAAAATAAAATACTGACAGGTGGGCTGCATGGAAAGTAATTTCTCAGAAAAATCGAAAGAAGCATCTCTAAATTCTTCCGAATGTGCAGGTCATTTCATTATGACAATGGTTTCAGCTGATTTTAAGAGCAAGCATGAGTGAAATGAACCTGATATTGAGTGTGTAGGACAGTACGCCCCCTCTCAAAGTAATCAGCTGTCTCCTGAAGGGAGGGTCTTGGCTATAAATCGGCCATAAACCCCCCTTCAACTAATTAACCCTATGGTATTTCAGCAGGAGATGAGTATTCAGAGGGAGAAAAACACGCCTGGTGGCCTTTCCCCCGCTGCCATATGCAGGATTTCCATAAACAATGCATGAACATATGAGATTAGAAGGCTGAATGAATGCTTCACTTAATCAAGATTCAGCTAATGCACTAGTGGTGAGAAAGACCCAGAGGGATATCAATTACAAAAACAGTTTTTTAACATCTTAATGCAAGGGATTCCATTATGGAGACATAATGTATATATATTTATATACCGATCATGCATAACATTATGACCTAATATTGTGTTGGTCCCCCTGACCCGTCGAGGCATGGCCTCCTCTAGACCCCTGAAGGTGTGCTGTGGTATCTGGCACCAAGATGTTAGCAGCAGATCCTTTAAGTCCTGTAAGTTGCGAGGTGGGGCCTCCATGGATCGGACTTGTTTGTTCAGCACATCCCACAGATGCTCGATTGGATTGAGATCTGGGGAATTTGGAGGCCAAGTCAACACCTCAAACTCGTTGTTGTGCTCCTCAAACCATTCCTGAAGCATTTGTGCTTTGTGTCAGGAGCATTATCCTGCTGGAAGAGCCACAGCCACCAGGGAATACCGTTTCTATGAAAGGCTGTACATGGTCTGCAGCAATGCTTAGGTAGGTGGTACGTGTCAAAGTAACATCCACATGGATGGCAGGACCCAAGGTTTCCCAGCAGAACATTGCCCAAAGCATCACACTGCCTCCGCCGGCTCGCCTTCTTCCCATAGTGCATCCTGGTGCCATGT